>JAYMSV010000039.1:0-26439 GCA_036897745.1 Erodium moschatum
ATACGGCTCCAACAACATACGCATCTACACATACGATGGACACAACCGTATCCACGTACCTAGGTCGTGGGTGACAACCGTTGCTGTGGATTGGAGACGTCGACGAAGATGGCTCTGAACACAATATGGGGAATTCGAATCCTAACAGACATACGTTTTCTGTTAAATTTCAGTAAGGCTACAATTGTCGTTTGACTTCTTCAGTTTCACCAAGGTAAATTTTGAAGAGTTTCAGTAAGGTTATAAAAGTCATTCCGCAAGTTAAGTGCATTAAAAGAAAAAGAAAAAAAGGAATTCGAAAAAGCGGGGACCATGGACCAAAAGCACTAGGAGGAAAGGGCCAAATAACTAATTGACCCGATATTTCCATTGTGAATCTGTGAAATGTGATATTTGAAAAGGGTTTATCATTTTAAAAATGTGATATTTTCATATTAAGAAACTCTAAATGTGATAGTTGAAAACAGTTTGTGAATCTCTTATATGTGAAAGTTGAAAAGGGTTTCTTATTCTGAAAATGTGATATTTTCAGACTAAGAAACTCTAAATGTGAAAGTTGAAAACATTTTGTGAATCTGTGAAATGTGATCGTGTTGTATATATGTGTGAAATGGGATTTGTTGTATATACGTGTGAAATGTGAGTTGTTGCATTTGTTTGGATCAAAATCTGTAGACTGGTAAGAAGAATAAGGCTAAGAAACAAACGATGATGAGAATGTTAGTTGATGAACCTTTAGATGATGAAAATATTTTGGAGGCTGAGATGTTTAGGGATGAAATCATAGATAATGATCTCATTCATGATGATGATGATGATGATGGATGTAATGATGACAATAGAAGTAATGCATCATCAGAAGATGAGGAAAGTGCGTAAGGTAGAGCTTACAAGTTAGAGACACGTTTTGAAAGTGTTTTTTAGTTTAGAATAGTGCTAAAATTATTTGCTGGTGAGAATGGATTCAACTTCACCTACACACGTAATCAGAAGCAAGATGGCATTTGGTGCAGTATGCAAGGAGAAAGGATGTCCTTTCTATATATGGTGTGGAATAGATGTCGGGTTAGGATGCTTGTAAATTAAGAACCTTCGGTGGAAGCACAATTGTCAACCGAAAACATTTGGTCTCAACTTGTCTTCCACTGCCATAGCACACATGTAATAATTGTAGTTGTATGATCATATTCATTTAAGTTAATTTGTATACAAACTAGTGCAAATTAGTACAATGTGGTAAAATTGATATTTTTTTATGTCATTGCAGGTTCTATAATTACATCCAAAAGCATAAAATGGTGGATGTTAAAACCTTGTATGGAAAGATTTTTTCTAAACTGTTGATTGACATAAGTATTGCAAGAGTTTATCGTGTAGTGAAGAAGGGGAGGAGATAGAAGACAAAGAGGATGGACTTCAATATGGAATATTGAAGAAGTATGGGGACATGTTGGTGAAGAGCAACCCAGGTACAAGGTTTACTCTCTTGACAAATGATAACGATCAACCAATGTTTCTCCGGGTGTATGTGAGATATACTGCTCAAAAGGCTGGTTATGAGAATAGGTGTCAGCCTTTTATAGGATTAGATGGGCGCCACCTAAAATCATTCCATGGTGGCATCTGTCTAGCAACAGTTGGTAGAGATGCGAATGATGGAATGTTCCCACTTGCAATAATAATGGTTGAACAAGAGACGAAAGAGACATGGAGGTGGTTTGTGGAACAATTACTGGTTGACTTTGGGAGTGGTGAACAAAATGGCTTGGTCTTCATGTCAGAAAAGTGGTTGACTATGTTTCCATTGATGATTCGCATCCACCGATGCCCCCTCTGAAAGAGCCATATTGTGTTCACGGTGATGGAGTGTTCATTGCTCCTATACTGGAGAAGAAAAGGGTCGCAAACGAGGCTAAGAAGACTAAGGATAGGAAAAGGAAACAACTGCTAACCTTGAAGAAGAAAGAAGTTAAGGCCAAAGAAGCGACAACGAAAGCATCCTCATCCAACCCAAAAAATGAAGAAACTGAAGGTTATTGCTACTTATCATTTCCATTCACTTGTACTTTACATTTCATTGTACAGTTGCACTTACCTTTGGTAAATAACAAGTATTTTTTGATGTAGCTATATCTCCTGAACACTAGACAATGACACTGAGCAACCAATTATGGGTGATGATATGAATGATAATGACGACTTTGGGATGGAAATGATGATTTTGGACATGAGAATGATGACTTTGTTCATTTAGGTGAAGATGGTAATGAAATCACTCTAATTATTGTACTAAAGTACATAGTTAATTACCACTATATTATCTACTCAACACTTTGCATTACCCATAGGTGAAGGGACAGAGGATGCACAACCTATTCTTGGAGAAGAAGTTTCCATTGAAGTAACAATGGAAGACATCCTGAATGAGGAATTTTGGAGATTAATCCCTTCCCAAAGTATTGCTACTCCTGTTGACCAACAACTTGACCATGTGATTGAGAGAGTTTCCAAAAGACAAAATCAATTTCAAAGTAACATTTTCAATTTTCATAATGCACCTAAAAAGGCTAAGGTTCATCCATCATCGAATTTAATTTAGGTTAATTTTATTTCACAGTAACTACTTTAATTAGTAGGTTTATATATCTAGTCTAGTGGATTGAACTAGATTTACAAACCTAATTTCTTGCATTTTAGTATATTTACAAACCTATATTCTTGCATTTTAATAGATGGATAATATCATATTTATTGAAAACTTATGTTTTACTGAAAATTTATGTTAAACTGAAAATTGTTGAACTGAAAATTATAGAAATGGAAATAGTTGAACTGAAAACCAATATTGTTTAACTGAAAATTATTGTGATTTTTTGATATATTACCTTATCTGATTGACGTTTGATGAAGTTGCAGGCTTCCCTAGAGATCTCAATGTTGCTTCAGAAGTTGAAGAATGACGACAAGGACGTCAAAGTCGAAAGTTCACAACATGGATATGGCGGTGACATCGAAGAAGAAGGGAGCGGGGATGAAGCATCCTCTTTATGGAATGTCGTTGCCCCGGACGTCGAGGATGATGAGGACGTTGACAAGAAAGCGTAATTCTCTTCGTTCTACCTATTGGGGTTTTGTGCCCTAGAACAAGTCACATCATGTACATTATCATTTTGAATGAATAACAGTTGGCAAATAAACATAACCCTAAATTCCCAAGTTTGAAAACGACAATCCATAAATTTTAAACCCAAAACCATATATTCTCAACCTTTGTAGCTATAAAGCTCGATTTTGATTTTCGAAAATAAATTAACCCTATGTTCAACAGTTCTTAAAAACCTAACCTTGAATTCCAAAACCCTTAATTTGCAGGTTTAAAAACCACAATACATAAACTCTAAAGACAAACACATAGATTTCCAAGCTTCCAAACTTCAAAACTCCATTTTCAGTTTCGAAAATCAACTAACCCTAGGTTTTCCTTCGAAAGAAATAAATCCTTACCTTGTTTTTTGTTGCCGACATCCTTCACCTTGTCGTTCACCTTCGTCTCTCCTCAGCTTCTTCTGTCCAGCTGCTTCTTCTCTCCTTCACCGAACTCTCTTCTTTTCCTTCTATGTGTATGAGTTCAACACACTCAAAAGCAAGTTCAGATTCAAGTTTTAAGCCAAACAATAGAGGGAAAATCGACCATTTAAGAAAATGTTAGCGTGTACGTGACCATCATGTGCTGAAAAGGCTGACGGGGCCGTCAAAACAGACGATATTCGTTACTCCGTGTAAAACACGAATATTTAATTGTTTAGAATTGTCATGAAAGATAAGTTGCAGTTAGAAAAGTGGAAACAAAATTCAACCATAGTTAAAAAACGATGATACCCAAAAGAGGAAAAGAGTAGGGTTAGTTGAACAATTTACTCTAATAGAAGTTATTAACCTAAATTTAATCGTGTTATTGGTTGATATTTTGAGAGATATCTGGATTTCTTTTTTTGTTAATTATACTTGTGGCTGTGACAGATGCAATGCCACTTGCAATTGCAATAGGCGTAACTGCTTTATCTACTACTTTTCTTCCTTGGTCTCGTAAACCCTATCTATCACTACTATTCCGCACCCAACACTCTCTCAAAACCCATAAAAGCCTTAAACCCTAATCTGCTTCCTCCATGAAGCTTCCCACACAGCTTCGTATCCTCAATTCTTGCCCACCAGCCTCCCTCTTCCTTCCATCTGTACCCCCATTTCAATGTTCACGACCCGTGCTCGCTCTCTCCCAAGTATTGCCTTTCAGGCTCAAGCGCTTCGTTCTCATGTCTCGCCGTCCCGACCACATCGGCGTCCGCAGCCTCTCCACTCGCCAGTACCGCCCCAAAGCCGCCGGTTCGAGTTTCGAGATGAGGGAGGGTGCCAAGAGCTTAATGGACGACGAGTCCGAGCTCAGCGACTGGGTAAGTGACATAAGGTCCGGGGAGGGCTCCAGTGGAGGCAGTGCTCGCGGTCGTGGTGGTGGTGGTAGAGGTAGGGGTAGAAATGGAGACGGAGGTAGAGGAGCGTACGCGATGAATAGGACAACAGAGAGTGATTCGGACGATTTTGGCAGGTCGAGAGGTCGGGCTGCGAATCCGTCGCTGGGAAGGAGAGGTGGGAGAGATTCCGGTACTGGTTTTAGGCAGGATAGAGGGACTAGGAATGCGAATTCTTCAATGGGGAGGAGAGGTGGGAGCGGTTTGGATTCTGGGTTTAGGCGCGACAGAGATGCTGGTGAGGATTTCAGGAAAAGTCGATATGATACACAAAAAGTTCAGATTATGGAAGAAGAAGACGATGATGTAGACAATGAGGATATGGAGGCTGTAAGAGGTGGGATTGGAAATTTGCTCAATGAGGAAGACAGTGATGATGATGTCGTTGATTCTCGTAAGACGAGTGCAGGCTCTTTATTTGGGCTGAAAAAAGATAAACAAAGTTCTTCAGAAAATGATGGTTCTTACTTGAGTGAAACCAGGTAAGCATATTATGTCTTTTATTCTATATGTATGTGCATTTTATTCTTTAATTTCTAGTGCTTTTGATGTGGTATTTTATTCTACCAGGTAGCTGGGTGTTGTTTTGCGTATATACGGCCCTAGAGTTTTCTTAAGGGATATGGCTTTATTTTAAGTTGCTGATTTACTGTGTGGAAGTTGAGGATAATGGATTATTAAAACCATAATTTAGGTTTCGGGCCCCTTAATAATAGGAAGACTATCGCACAAGGCAGTATTTGTATGCAACCTTACCTTTGTTTGTACCAAAATCGTGAATTTCAACTCTGTGACCTCTAGATCACAGGGCAACAACTTTGCCATCGTGCCAAGCTTGTTTCTCACTTCAAATCTCAACAACTTTGCATGTTACTAAGGTTAACAAGGACTTCCAAAAAAGTATGAGAGACAAAAAGGTTTGATAAGAAATAGCATATTTGTCTGAAGTATTTTCTGGTTGAACAGGTTGTAATGCTTGATGAGGAAAGGAAATTACCTCCCTTATATTTGTAGTTTTTGTTACAGCGATTATAATAGTGGAATTTGCTCCTATCCATACTTGCTGTAAACGATTTGGGTAAACCACACCAGAAAAAAAATTCAGATTTGGATATCAGATCCCTACTCTCTTGAATACAGAGCATGGAAGATAATAACTCGTTCTAAGTTTTTGTCTGCTATTTGTATTTTGGCTATACTGCAGTGAACTTAAAAGGATCTATGATTATATCTGGTTTTGTATTTCTATATTGCCTATATGTTAGTCTCTGTTAGTAGGTTACTCTATCTGCTTAAGTCATCATTCATAAATCCTACTTCTGCAATGCTTTCAGATTTGAACAATGTTCACTCTCCCCCATGTCATTAAAATCAATAAAAGATGCTGGATATGAGAAAATGACTATGGTGCAGGAGGCATCTCTGCCAGTAATACTTAAAGGTTCGTTAATTTTGTAAAGGTTTTGTCTAAAATACCTATGATTCTTTCTTTCTTGTCTTTTGTGTGTGTGTGTGTGGATATTTTAGCTTATATTCCTCTATTTTTAATATTTTGGGCTTCAGATTAGAACCAATGTACTAACTGTTAATTTTCTTGTAACATTTGGACCACTGCTTTTTTGTCACTTCTAAAAGGATTCTTACATATGTATTATTCGCAGAATGATGGCATTGGGGTGCAGGTTTTAGTAGATTCTATATCAAATTATCAAACTAACTTTGTCCACAGTTTACGATTGACTTGCTAACAGTTTTCTGCATAAGGACATGTGTACCTTACTATAAAAGTGAATCATTTAATGGTGGAGCATTTTATTGCACTTCCATATTTTCTTATTTTGACTACTTTCTAAAATCTATATCTCCTTAAGGTAAGGATGTTATGGCGAAGGCTAAAACAGGCACCGGAAAAACTGTAGCATTTTTGGTAAGACACTTCAATTTTGTGTTCATTATTTATGTTGGCCTGTTGATCATGGAAAAGAGTCAGCTGAAGTTTAAATACTCCATGTTTTTTGTAGCTCCTTTATAAGTTTATAACACTAGAAGACATTCATATAATATATTTAGGCCAAATCCTGGGAATTTTGGACATATCCTACAATAAATTTTGTGTGAGATTCTAAAACTCGTTAATGGTCAAAACTCGGCAAGATGACGATTGAGGATTTTTTTAACTTATCAGGGAGATATCGGCAAAATTCGTTTTGTATTATATATGTAATACATAAATTAAAGACAAAAGTTAGCAATAGCTTAATAAGACAGTTCCGAACACATTTTCATTCATGGTCTGTGAAATTGACATGTATTTGAAAAGTGAATTAAACTTGCTACCGAGAATCCCTTTTGTGTTTGTACTGTGCACATATCTTCTAAAAGGTGAATGGAACTTGCTATCGAGAATCTCCTTTGGTTTTTGTGCTATTCACATATTTTTTACGACAGTTTTTCATACACACTTAAGAATTGTATATGAAAACTAGTTGACCGAGTTTTGATTTGACTGATGTTCACTTATCGGTGGAAAACATTCAAAACTAGGTGGTTAAGTTTCACCGAGACATCTGGTTGACACTGATTTGGTGTATTAAAAAATTAAGATACATCCAAGGAGGCTTGTTATTTAAAATCCTCTAATATCTTATTATTACAAATTTTGGGATTGTATGGGGCCACAAGTTCACTAAACCAAAATGTCCCTCATTTAATATGGACTTGGATGGTATATGAGAATAATTTGTAATTGGTGGTGTTATATCTTATCACAAACAGATTCCTTATATGCTGTGTATACAAATACAACAATTAAATAATGAAATTAGATGAATACTATTACTTTAATTAAATCATTTCAAATTTTTTTTTTGATTTGATGAACAGAGGTTTGAAATAAAAATCATTAAAGTGAAAATAAACTATTGGAAGCTCACTGTTATCCCATAAAGTAATAGTTTTAGGTGTGAAGAAATATTTTCATTTATACCCTTTTGTTTTCTAGACTTTCCTGTTTCTATTTTTGAGCCGTATCCATGCCTGCAAGCTCTACTTTTTACAGAGTAATTATTTTAAGACAAGTTATATACAGCTTTTTAAACATTGCATGACCTACACTGTAATTTGCATTTGTAAAAGTAATTAATATGAAGATGCTGAAACCGTAGTAGTTGATTTATTATAGTCTAAATAAGGAATCTATTGTGGCTTTTTACTTACTGAATTTTCTTCTTTCAGCTTCCATCTATTGAAATGATTGTGAAATCACCTCCTGCTGATCGCAACCAAAGGAACCCACCAGTTCTTGTTCTTGTAATTTGTCCAACTCGAGAGCTTGCAACTCAAGCTGCTGTAGAAGCTGGCAAATTGTTAAAGTATCATCCTTCCATTGGTGTTCAAGTTGTGATAGGTGGTACTAGAGTTGCCGTTGAACAGAGACGCATGCAAGCAAACCCTTGCCAGGTGAGTTTCTTACCATTGCAAAGGAGACCAATCATGCATCAAACAAGTACTATTTAATTTGCCGGACCGTATATTCATCTTGGGCCTAGATTATACCAATCTAATAATCATAACTGCTTGTTATACTATTGAACTGGCCCAACTGGGTGATATCTTTACTGAGACCAGAGTAGAATATGAAAGTAATATCTTTGCTTTTTGATCAGTCTATAATCAGTTATTGTACTCAAAGGATCCCCAACAACCGTACATTTGTATAGTTGCTTGTCACTACTAATATGTATTGATGCTGTCTTAGGAACACAGTTATCATCTGAAAATAGTTAACATTTTTCACACGTCTATAACTTACAGATTCTTGTTGCTACACCTGGAAGGCTTAAAGATCATATTGAAAATACTCCAGGATTTGCAACTAAGCTGGCCGGTGTGAAAGTTCTTGTACTTGATGAAGCTGATCATTTACTAGACATGGGGTTCCGTAGGGATATTGAGAGGATAATAGCCGCTGTTCCAAAACAACGTCAAACACTCTTGTTTTCTGCCACAATTCCAGATGAGGTCTTTCTTTTTCCCCTCATCTTCTGAAACTTGTTAATCTGAATAGAATTTGAAGTGTTTTTTTATTTTGTATGAACTATGAAGGTCCGTCAAATCTGTCACATTGCTTTAAAAAGAGATCATGAATTTATCAATACTGTTGAAGAAGGCAGTGGGGAGACACACTCACAGGTAGGCTATTCTTAGTAGTCCTTTTCCGCATTGTTCTATATTTAACGTATTATCAAAGTTCTTATTGTTAAATCATTTCAGGTCAGACAGATGCATTTGGTTGCTCCATTAGACAAACATTTTTCCATAATGTATGCTCTTTTGAAGGATCATATTGCAGATGATGTTGATTACAAGGTATGTATCATCACTTAAACCTTTAGTTTCTCGGTTAGCTTTAATATATAATATGTCTAGATTTTTTGTTGCTCTTTATCTAGTACCTGTGAAATATGAAAAACATGAACGAGCAGACAATAAGAAAACAAATGTGGTTTGATATAGGTGGAAGTTGCTCCAAGTATTTAATGCTGGTGACTGAGGTGTTTCTAATTATTACAGGTGCTTGTCTTTTGCACCACTGCCATGGTAACGAGAATGGTGGCTGACTTTCTCGGTCAATTGAAACTGAATGTTAGGGAAATCCATTCAAGGAAGTCTCAATCTTACAGAACCAAGGTTTCTGATGAATTTAGAAAATCAACGGGTCTGATTCTTGTTACTTCCGATGTATCTGCACGTGGAGTTGACTATCCAGACGTTACTCTAGTCATACAGGTACTCTATTTTATTTATACCATTTTGTGTGCAGAAAAGTCAATTTGAAACTAACATGTTTGTTTGCTATCACAGGTGGGTGTGCCGTCTGATAGAGAACAGTACATACATCGACTTGGTAGAACCGGGCGTAAGGGGAAAGAAGGGCAAGGCGTATTGCTGCTGGCACCATGGGAGGAATTCTTTTTATCTTCCATCAAGGATTTGCCTATATCAAAGGCCCCAGAACCTTTGGTTGATCCAGACACAAAGAAGAAGGTGACCTTCCATAAACCTTTATCTTCATATCTTGTAGTACTTGGATTCTTAAGGTTTTGTCATCATGCTTTTGCCTTGGCTTTACTTGCCCCGAATGATTGAAATCTCAACCATTTTGGCCCATTTATTCAATCATAGTTTAGATGTTATCTGATGTTTGCTAAAATGCATAGGTGGAACGAGCGCTCTCCAACATGGAAATGGATGTCAAAGAAAAAGCATATCAAACCTGGCTTGGGTATTACAATTCGTATAAAAAGATTGGGAATGACAAGGTTAGGCTTGTACAGCTGGCAAACGAATTCAGCCGGAGCATGGGGTGCGATGTTCCTCCGGCAATAAAAAAAGTCATCATCGGGAAGATGGGTCTGAAAAATGTCCCTGGTCTACGGACCATGTAAATAAATTAGATCAGAAGCATTACACTGATTGATTGATTTCTTTGCTCCATAGTAAATTCGTTGTGCCAGGATAATGAACTTTAATAGTCATGGAAGAGAAATAGTTTCAAGGGAATTGCTGTGTGCAGTTATTGATGTTCGCCAAAAGGATTAGAAATTATTTGACAGAACCATCTTTATGGGTTAGGCAAAAGTTCTCGTCTTTTTGGTAACTAAGGTTTTTTAAGATGGATAAATTACATTAAAAATGAATTAAATTTTTGGAAATGAAGGTCAAGTAGGACTAACTTATGTGGAGTAAACACTAGGTACTGAAGAGGATTGAAGGTCGGAACCTGGGCCTGTACGGAAATTCTAATGATCAAAATAGTGGGTCAGGCTATTCTTACAAATTCCGTGAACTTCTTTGATTGTGTTAAGCTTGGGCTATTCCTTGGATCTCGTTCAAGGCTCCCTAACTCACTTCGGACAGATTGTTAAGAGCATTCGGTGTGAGCCGAATCCCCAACCCCAACAGGTTTTTACTGTCGATTATGTTCGAAATTCCTAAAAAACCAGTCGATGGTTAGATTGGGATAAACTCTATGCGCCCATCTTGTGGATTGGAACCTCAGTTTAGGAATGAAGTTTTTTCTAAGAATGAAGTTGTTGGTTTTCTTCAAAAACATCAAGTAGCATGATGGAAGTATTTTGCCAAGTGTGGTTTTTTCTCTCTTTGAAAAACTCTACTCCTGTTTTTTTTGAGCCGCCGCCTTTATGCTTTTTCACCTATGCTGGCGACGAGTCGTGGTCCCTAACCATAGAAGTTGCTGACGGTGGCAGTCTTTCCCTATCTTCAATTCTTCCTTTCCCCTTCCTCTTCCTTGCCATTCTTTATCTCGAGTCGTGGTCTTCTTTTCAAGTCTCGCACTTCCTGCTTCAAATTCTGTGCTCGAAGTTTCAGCCTCACTACTTCCTACCTACCCGGGTTTAGATCTGATGCTCCTCATCCGGCCACCGTGGAGAGCTGGATCTGGATTTGATTACAGATCTAGTTAGCTTCAGATTTGGACCCGTCTTCCGGCATAGAGCTCGGTGGTTGGTGCGGCGAGGCTCGGGCTTTGGTGTCTGGTTGGAGTTGTTCCGCCGTCAATGGACCTGGTGGGGCAGAGGGTTTTGATGTCATGTGTTGGTGTGACGGGGGCGCCATCGTAGCTTTGCATCGCTGGTCGGTGTTCGTTGTGCTGCTCTTGACGTCGGGTTCATAGTTCGGCGTTGGTCCTGCCGTGCACTTTTCTTCCCGTTGAACATCAACTCGGTGGAGTCTTTGATGTTTTCGGGACTCCCTTGTGGCTCCGTTGGTATGGTTCACCTTGCTCTTTCTTACTTAGTCTCTTGTGGTTGCATTGCTCGTCCCCTAGAATTAGAACAATTCCGATCTTCTCTGTTTTCCTTCCAATTTGTTGGTTGGGAGTTGTCGGTCAGTTTAGGTGTTGGCCTCCGACGAACTGTTATAGGTCTTTGGGCTATATTTGAAGTCGGCAGAGTTCTTTTTCTTAGGGTATTCGAGTTGCAGTGGTTTTGGCCACCGGACTATCTCTGCCGTTTTACGGTGTTGCCCGCCGGCGTGTCGGTGCCTATCATGCTCTCTGAGTTGGATGCGTCGATGAGATGAGGTGTTTTCTACAAATTCGAGTAAGTTTTAGGGTGTCCTTAGTTGAGGTTGAGTTGTTGTGAAGTGGTTTTTTGAGCTTCATGGTTGTCAAATTTATGTTTTATACTTGTTTTTGGTATTTTACTTTAGCCTCTTGTTGGGTACTGTTTGGTTTTTCGCTTCGAGTTTCATGATTGCAAAATTTGGTAATTAGACTGTTTTAGGTAACTCTGTTTACCCCTTGTTAGGTATGTTCCTGCCCATTCTTGGCATATTTGTTGCTTAATGTTTATAATATCTGGTTTTTAGACCATTTGGCTGGTTTCCTATCTCTTGTTGGGATTGTTCTAAGGTTGTGTTTTGATGTCGGTGCTCTTGTTTGTAATTGAGGGCACTTTTGCCCCTTGATTTTTCTTTTATTTAAAGGAGAAAGTCGTAATACAAAAATTGCTGATAATAAAAAATATATTTTGCCAACACTTGCACCAACATATTCCGTTAAATTGGATCATCATAATTGTATAAAATCCCATTGAAATTCTGGTTAGGTGCAGTAGCAAGATGTCATACAAGATGTTACAACTTATTGACTGACATCTTGCTTTAGAACATAATGGAGACAATACTAAGAACAAACAAGAACGCAAAGACATACAAGTTTGTTACCAAGCTCGGTGCATCATCACCTACGTTTGGGGGCACTTTACCAGTGGATAAGTTTTCACTATCACGTAATCAGTCAAAACATACAAGTTCAGATCCTCCAGATCAAACCTATGCTACTATTACAAAGTGCAAAACCTATCTCAAGGCTGCCCCTGAATCCGAGCTCCTCACTCGATCCCACTCTTCAAACCCTTCAGTCTTGGATTAGTTCGAGCCTTTCAGTCTCGGATTTGTTCTTGTTCTATAGAGGTTCTTCGTGAATCTTCAATCACACAAACACAACCCAAACACTCATTCAGTTACGTATAGAGTTTGAGAACAACAACGTTCTTCTTTTTCAAACATTCAATCTCCCAACACATTAGTCCAACACGCTTAGGAGCTCTGAAGCCATGAACAAAGAGCAACTAACAGAATAGTCTTCTTAGACAACAAATAGTGATCTACAAATAATCAAAATTGCGATCAACAACTAATAGCAATCCTCCTGAATTTTTATAGCTGCTCCATCTATTGTAGTCGTGCCTCCCTAGGGTTTCTCCAACCTTAGAGTCACGATCTAGCTCAATCTCCAAGTTTCCATAAACCAGAACAATTCCTAAAGCGAACAGATCTTTATAATAGAAGTATCTTCAAGCTAGGAAACAATTCCCAAAGCGAACAGATCTTTAGAATAGAAGTATGAATGAAACTAGAACCTTATGAGGCCACTAGCTAAAACCAAAGCCCACAACTGCAGAATCAAGCAGCACAACAAGCCGCAACAACACCCATACCAGAATGAGCAAACCAACAAAAACAATACTTACAAAACTTGCACCACAACAAACAACAATAAAACATACCAACCACAAATGCTCCACCAAAACCAGTAAAGTCTACAACTCCAGCAATCACCAAGATCTTCTGCATAGTGAATAAAACCTCAACCATTTAACAAAACTTTAGTAGACCAAGCACTTAGAAGCTGAACAAAGAATCAAATGCAAAAGGCTAACAAAAGCATCAACTCCATCAAAACCCACAACGGGAAAAACCCCCTTTGCAGCTTCTGAAGCATGACCGGAGAACACAACATGTGTTTATTTTTTAAACACACAACCAAAGGGAGGTAGTCCATATATGAAAATTGAAGTGATAAACCTAATTAAAAAGAACACATTCCCAACTATAAACTTTAGTGAGCACTCTAGAATAAATAGCTCCAGCAAAATCCTCAACTCCTTGGAAGATTAGAGCATTTCTAGCAAACCAAATCTGCCAAATAGAGACCTTTAAAATGTTGCCCCATACCCTTCTGAATTTTGCAGGCACTAAGAAGAACCATGAGGTGAATAAGAGCTTAACATCAGCTGGATAAACCCAACTTAAACCCCACCAAGATATGATGAGATTCCAAATTTCCCAAACCTTTTGCAGTGCAAGGGAATGTGAGCTCCATCCTCAAAGTCTCAAAAGCAGAGAGGACATAGGAGTTGCTGAAAAGAGAATTCCATCCTCCTAGCCTCGAGAAAACACCTGGATGAGATTGCCTCAAGACAAGCCAACCAACAGAAAACTGTGATCTAGGGAGGAACCCCAGGTACCCATAGATTTAGAGCCTAGGTTGGCTCTGAGATGCCTTGATGAGCAAGCAAAGAATACATTTTGCTAATTGAGAACCCTTTTCATCTACTTTCCAAGTAAGAGAATCATCCTCCTCTCTAAGATGTATACCATTTAAAATTGCACAGAGGACTCTCCTTTCCTGCACCTCCCAATCCCTAGGATCTCTCCTCAAATCTAAATCCCATACCTCACCATTCCAAAGATCAAAGATGACTTTCCTCTTTGACTTTTCTAAAGAGAAAATTGTTGGAAAGAGAAGGTTGTATCCTTCATTTTATTTCCTGTCTTGTATCCTTCATTTGTGGGTAATATTTTCAAACATCATTACGCTTTTTTATTTATTATAGTACAAACCTGTAAAAAATGGCTCCGACTAACACACCGATGGTTAAGAAATCGACCACTCCGAAAATGATCGGTATAGGCACCGGTTTCCAATTCCGATACCGACATTTACTGGTCGGTGTTCAACTAAGCCTCACTAGTCCGGTTACCCAGCCGGTGAGAATCCCTATTGTCACATACCAATTACGTGACAATAAGCCGATTAAATCCGTCAAATTTAATGATATTTGATGCAAATTGACCATAATACATTAATAAGTTTTAATATAGAAAACATAACTGGAAATGGGCCCAATAGTCCGAAATGGGGGCCTCTACGATGTCACGACCTTCACTATCCTCATTGGTTCTCCCAAATACCATAATACTAAATTGTTTTTCTCAATTATTATTTCCAGTTATTTTGTGTTCTTTATTTCTCTCTTTCCCGGAAAATATATCATCCTTTCTCATCTTTTCCAGCAAAATTTTCCATTTCAAAACCCCCTATAAACGTGATTACTCACATTCCTCAATCAGCCTTTAACAGTTTGATTTCCCAATACCCATTTCCTTCACAACAAGGATTTGTGAATTGTATGTATGTATTCTGATTCTGACCCTTTTCTCATCATTCCGCCCATTGCCCAAAATCCTTGCTTTTCTGCAATCAATTTCGATTCGCCTGCACTTCCAACTTCAGAGTTTTGATAATTTCACCCTCTGGGTCGTCTAGATTGCCCCACACGTTCTTCCCTTTTAGGGTTTTCTGCAATTCGCCCTTTCTTTTCTTTTCCCCTTCTTCTTCCTGTTATTGGGAGATTTGCATTTTCACGGCACTGGTTTGTTTTTGTGTTTGCAAAGCAAAAGGTTTATTTTTTAGGAGCTCAAGTGATTGAAAGCTCCAGTTTTTGAGGGAGTTCTCAACTTCATCTCAAGGTTTGAGGCGTTCATGGGCGAGAATGAGGGGTGGGCAGAGCCACCAAATGGCTTAGTGCCCAATGAAGCAGCCTCTGTGATGCGGGTTCTGGACTTGGAAAGATGGTCCAAAGCTGAGGAGAGAACTGCTGACTTAATCGGATGCATTCAACCTTCTACGCCTTCCGAGGAGCTCCGAAATGCTGTTGCAGATTATGTGCAGAGGCTTATAATGAAGTGCTTCCCTTGCCAGGTCAAGGTTCGTCTTCTATTTAGGTTATATATATGCAGTCCTTATTTGAAGTTATTATGGTATCTTGTTTTCTATTGCAATAGTTCCTCAAGTAGCATACTTGGTGCTGAATGTTTCTCCTTTGCTGCCACCCATGTTCCTCGAGTTTCCCAAGTTTTGTAACAGAAACTGGTCCAAGTCAATCATGAAGATAGGTTGACAGAAAACTTCCAGTAGTGTATGTTGCAGTGGTAAATCGGCCTTAGATAGGGTCGAATGGGCTAGGTAGACAGGTGATGAGCAAAGTGGGTTTTGATGCATACTTCTTAAAATGGATGGTTAAATTTTCGTGTCTATGATAATCAGCAAAACATTCTTCAGAATAAGTTATGTTATGCCCCTTTGCTAAATTGATGGTAAAGGGTGGCTGAATTGTATAATGGGGATCATTGAGTTGCAAGGACTATTTGTTTACAAGTTGAAGTTTGTGAAAGGACCAGTGGAACAATCTAGGGAATAATGGACGACAAAGACATATTTAGCTGTAGCCGAATGGATCAGAGGATGAAGTCCTTCAGTAGATATCATGGGACTATTTTATTTGTATAGTTACAAATAACGGGTCCTTGCATATAGCTTATTTGAGCATATCATCCATGGCCAGTGTGCCAATCTAAGGTCCTCGAGAATTCAAACCTGGAACTCAGAGATGTAGACAACATGAACCTGGAACTTAGAGAGAGCATTGAGGCTCATATACCATGCCAATCTCAGGAATTTACTTTGTATTTTCAGTGAATAACGTATTGTACAAGACCACATATATATACTACTCAAGGTACATGGGTTGGGAAACCGGGCCAAAACCCTAAATCCCATAGGGCCATCTAGAATGACATAGTGAAGTTGTGCTACAGGATATTGTTTGTCTGCTTGTTTATATTTTCATTTCATTTGCTATTTTCTGTTCACATCTAAATCTAATGACTGGTTATGTTCAGGTGGTTACTTTTGGATCTGTGCCCCTCAAGACATATTTGCCAGATGGAGACATTGACTTGACGGTGTTCAGTGAGAATGAAAATCTTAAGGAAACATGGGCCCATCAAGTTCGTGATATGTTGAAGAAAGAGGAAAAAAATGTGAATGCCGAGTTTCATGTCAAAGAGGTTCAGTACATTCAGGCAGAAGTAGGTCCTCATAACTATCATCAACACTTATTACCATCATAGATTCTCTATCATCAATTTCATTTTTGTGCTGGCATTGATTTGGTAATAAACAGAGTTTAGTATGCTTGATTAGTTAGTTATAACAACTTGAGTGATGGACACATGAGATGATACATGGGGGGTTAAGGGTGGAAAGTCAAGCACTAAACTTTGAATCCTTAATACTTTAAATAGTCAAATTAGACACTTATTTTTGGATGGAGGGAGAATCTCATACTACTAGAAATATTTGTGGTGCATATTTCCTATGGATTTTATCCTCCAACAAAATTTAGCTAAACTCTGAAGAAAAAATTGTGTAAAGATGATATGGTAAATTCCAATCTCAGAACAAGTTCTATATATTTGCTGGCAGTCATTAATGCCAGAATATGGATCTCTCTTCCAAGCTCGTCATGTTCGATGTGAGCATAGATTAGATTTACATCAAATGTATCAGAACCACTATATATTTATAGGTATTATTATTGGTCTCATGATCTCACCAGATGTGGGACAAATGAGAATTATTTGCTTTTAGTATTGTATTTGCCTAAATTATCTATGTCATAATTATAAAAATATTAATACAGGAAATCCTAGCTTTGGCACTATATCCTATTTCTTAAGTTTGATATTATGAAATGAAAATTTAAACTTGTTGTCATGTGGAAAAAGGAGATCCAGCTATACAGTCTGATATAAGGATATTAACTGATCTATGTGTCTATGTTGGATTGGTATGTCTTTTACATTATAGTTTCGTTTTATTATAATTCTCTCTCTCTCTCTCTCTCTCTCTCTCTCTCTCTCTCATAGATGAAATGTCTTGTTTCTATTGTATACCATTTAAAAAAGAAAAAAAAATAAAGGCTTTTAAACAAGGAATGCACTTACTTGGCGTCCTTCCTTAATGAAGGTGCTATATGTTTGTGTTTCTTCTTAATTTAGCTTTAGATGACATCTGTTTGCATACTTTATGCCAGGTGCTTTTCTGATAGCGAAATGACCATTCAATAATTTTCTCATCTTATTACAGGTTAAGATAATAAAGTGTCTCGTGGAAAATATTGTGGTAGACATATCGTTTGACCAGCTTGGTGGTTTATGCACCCTTTGTTTCCTTTTGGAGGTGGGTGTTCCATCCACAAAACCTCTTCTATATCTTATGCTTCAGGATACTGTTCATAGTGATGTTTCTCTGTCTCTGAATGACTAGTTTTGCTTCTCTGCAGATTGATAATCTGATAAATCAAAACCATCTGTTCAAGCGTAGTATTATATTGATTAAGGCTTGGTGTTATTATGAGAGTCGCATACTGGGTGCTCACCATGGACTTATTTCAACCTATGCCTTGGAAACCTTGGTTCTCTATATATTTCATGTTTTCAACAACTCATTTGCTGGACCACTTGAGGTAGCCATGCTTTCTTTCCTTTTTTTTTGTATTTTTTGCCATCTCACTGAAAGATTTTTCTTGCATGTGCAGGTCCTTTACCGGTTTTTAGAGTTTTTTAGTAAGTTTGATTGGGAAAACTTTTGTGTTAGCCTATGGGGTCCTGTACCTATAAGTTCACTTCCAGATGTAACAGGTAGTTACATTACATGAAGTTTCATTTTTTCGCTCCGGAATGACATGTTTTTACTGTTTTCCAATTTGTTAGTTCTTGATTTTGTATTGGAAATATTTTACAGCGGAACCTCCTCGAAAAGATGGTGGGGAGTTGCTGCTTACCAAATTATATCTTGATGCTTGTAGCTCAATTTATGCTGTTTTCCCTGTTGGTCAAGAAAATCAGGGACAACCCTTCGTCGCTAAACACTTCAATGTTATTGATCCTTTGCGTACAAACAACAATCTTGGACGAAGTGTTAGTAAAGGTATTTTGACATAAACTTTAAAGGCATTTTTGAATTATTGGACATTTATTTTCTTTTTTCACTTTATCATAAGGACTTCTTAACCCCTTTTTGGTTTTCTTGTATTTTATATGGTGACTGCATGCCTCTTGTTTTTTTTTTGATCACCAACAAACAGACTGAGTACCTCTAGTTGAATTATTGGTTATGGACATGATCTACAAATTGTAGCAAATGTAGTAGAAATATAATGAATTGGAAGAACAAGAGATAGGGATAGAAGAAAGGGTGGTAATGAATAGACAAAAGGGACTGCTAACAAGAAGAATCAAGAGGAAATGAATAGACCAAAGGGACAGCTAACAAGAAGAATCAAGAGGAAATGAGTAATCTGTGTTAATATTCCATATATTATGTATTAGATAATTCAAGTTGAAGACAAATTAGTGCTGATAAACAAATGCATACCTAAGAGTGGGCACAGTCGGTTATCCTTTACGTTATTTCTGTTTTTAGGCCGAATAGGTTTTATTTTATTCCTTTCAAATCCGACCTAATTGTAACAGGGTACCAATACCAATTGATGTGATGCCACTAGAACTAATTTGTCACTTATTATCTCAATAATCAATATGCCTTTGTGAGTAACGAATACGTATAATGGTAAATGTATTTTTCCGTAACACTATTGTATGAATTACCTTGCATTTGCATTAGAATGTCAGCATATTTCCTTCCTTTTGTGTGCACTTCTCTATGTATATGTACATAATGGCATATTCAAATCATGTTTGAAATACCAAGTGTAGCAATAACTAGTGAAATCTGGAATTGGTGATGAGAGTATTATATAACTGTGAGATGAGGCTCCTTGCTTGTAAATAACCAATTTAGAGAGGATAAACTATGTGCTAGGAGCTTGAAACAACCACCTAGAACAACATCCTCCACAATAATTGGGATTTTAAGAAGTTGAGAAGTAGTGCACCAGAATTGTGGGGACCATTTGCTGCATTTATTAAGCATTATCGCATTTATGTTATCTAGGATTTGAGAATATAGATGACTAGCCACTTCCCTTGCATTAGTGCAGGTATCACGTGAGATGACTTGTCTTGGAATGAGAAAGACAAATCATTTTGGCAAGCACTTGTTATTGAGATCCAGAGTTTTCTCGTGTCCATAATAGGGTGAAAGGCAAAATCATCTCAATCATCCAAGAGGGTTGATTTGGATTTTATGCTCCAAAGACCCATACCTCAACTCCAAGTGTCACAATGATTCCATCAAATCTAACATTTTTCTGTTCCCTATTTCTTGCCAATTCCATAAAGCAGTTTCAGGGGCAAGGCCTGCGTCACCCAATATGCATTCTGCAGTGGTGATGGTTGCTTTTCTTGCTTTTAACAAAATAGTTGAGGTTTATATAAGACCGTTTTGATGTGATCTTTCTCGGTGTATCTTTATGGGAGGACATCTTGTCTTCATCAGTGTATACCTTTTCATGCTTTGCTGTGCTTATGGTACCTTCTCATTATGTGACACCTCTGTTTAATCTATATATTTCCTTTTCAGGCAACTTCTTCAGAATTCGTAGTGCCTTTGCTTATGGAGCTAAAAGGCTGGCAAGGCTGCTTGACTGCCCAAAGGAAGACCTTTATTTTGAAGTAAACCAGTTCTTTTTGAATACGTGGGACAGACATGGCAGTGGGCGTCGTCCTGATGCACCAGTGAATGATTTGTGGCGTCTGAGATTATCTAATCAAGACCATCTACGTGGGTCTGAAAATGTCAGGAACAACTCAAAGAATGAGATGGTTCATAATAGCCATGCTGACTTGACCTGTGGTTCATGTAGTGTATCATCCCAACATGGAAATCATACTGATGAAACCAGGGATGCGTCTCCTGTTTCTCTCAATGAAAGCCAGAAAAGTTATGGAAACCCAACCAACTCACTGAATTATGGCACACATAATGACAAAGGGCAGAAAAGTTCTAAACCTGATAGCTTAGTGAATGACAGTCTGGGCAAGTTTCTGTTTGCAAGAACACGGTCTAGCCCCGAACTTACTGATACGTACAGTGAAGCCTCTTCTCAAGGAAGGCGAGTTGGAGCTCCAGAAAGTGCTAAAAGCCAAATGGTTTCTGCAAATAGCTCGAGAAAGAACCTAGAATCTGATGTTTCTGCAGGCAGGTCTGCAACTGAGCATCCTTCATCCTTTCATCGTCTTGCATCACATCAAGACCGTGATATAGGTGGTGACCTGAACAGTTTCCATGATGATTCAGGGTTGAGTGTCATGGGTGAAGAATTCCATTCCGCCTTCGGGGCACAGGGAATGCAACAGGAAGAGCAAGATCTTGTCAACATGATGGCTTCTTCTACAGGTCATTTCAGTGGGCAAGTACACATGCCATTAAATTTAACTTCAGATCATCTACCTCTTCCAATCCCACCTTCAATTTTGGCATCACTGGGATATGGTCATAGAAATTTGGGTGGAATTTTTCCTTCAAATATTCCCTTGCTTGAGAGTCCTTGGGGTGCACATGTGCAATTTCCTCAAGGTTTGATCCCTGCACAGTTAAATCACTACTTCTCCAGCATTGGGCTGAACCCAAATCCAGAAGGTTCAAATGCTGAACGTATTAGCCCTGGGGAGGTTAATCATGATTATTGGCATGAGCAGGAGAGGGGTGAACATTTTGATCTTGATAATGGGATTTATGAAGCTCTTCATATAGAGGACAATAAACAGTCAACTTTAGCAGGTTTCAACTATGTTCATTCATCTCGGCCTGACAGCTCTGGAAGTCATGCTAGATTTCAGCAGAAATTTACGGGAGATAACTGTGTGTCAGCAAAGGAAGATCTTCTGGAAGTAACTCAGTATCATGATAGCTGTGGAAATGAAGCACACTTAGATGATAGAATTTTTAGTTCAAGACCCGTACATGCAGGACAAGCTAGTTCCGCGAGAAGCAAAACCTCTTCTGAGAGTTCTTGGGATGGGTCGTCAGCATCCTCAGCTAAGGTATCAAAGTCAAGCAGAGAAAAACGAGGTAGAAAAACAGCTCATTCTACATTGCAGTCTTCTGTGTACAGTAAGGATAAGAGTGTGTCAGAGAATTTATCTGCTCAATCAGATAATGACAACAGAGACTGGAATTTATCAACAATGGGCAGTGAAATGTCTGAGGGAGGCATGGAACTTGGTTCTGTTTCTTCCTTGGATGTTGTGAGGCATCAGATACCCGGATTTGAACAAGCACAAACAAGTGGATCAGATTCAATGATACCTATCACTCCAATGCTCGTTGGTCCTGGTCCAGGGCAAAGAACTGCAGATAATACTGGGGTTGCCCCATTTACATTCTATCCTACGGGACCTCCTGTTCCCTTTGTTACAATGCTCCCGTTTTACAATTTCCCAAAAGAAACAGGAGCTCCTGATGCATTGATGAACCATCTGGGTGTGCAAGACCGGCGGGAAAATAGCGATTCTGGTCAGAATTTTAATTCACCTGAGATACTTGATCGCTTGGATGTGTTAAGTACTTCTGTTGAGCCATCAGAGCACAAGCCTGACATTCTTCATAGCGATTTTGCAAGTCATTGGCAAAATTTACAGTATGGGCGGCTTTGCCAAAACTCAAGAAACCCTGCACCTATGCTCTATCCTTCACCTTTCGTGGTGCCACCTGCCTATTTACAAAACCATTTTCCTTGGGATGGTCCTGGAAGACCTCTTGGCCCCAATATGAATCTCTTCAGTCATCTTGTGAATCATGGACCTCAATTTGTGCCTGTTGCACCACCCCAACCTCTTACCAATAGACCAGTCGGTGTTTACCAACGTTACATTGATGAAATACCAAGATATAGAACTGGGACTGGGACCTACTTGCCAAATCCGGTATAACTACAATATATAGATGTACTATTTCGTAGTTTTGTTTAGATTTTTAAAAGTATATTGGCCTTTAACTATGAATTGAAACATTGTGTTTTATTTCCTTCTAATCATACTTTATGCTCTTACCAATTGCTACAAGTGCACGTAGTCTGGATATTTAAGTTATGGTATTGACTTATTCTATAATTTTTAATATTTATTTCAGAAAGTTTCTGGGCGCGACCGTCATTTATCCAGTAGCAGAAGGGGAAATTACAGCTATGATAGGAATGATCAACATAGTGAAAGAGAAGGGAACTGGAACTCAAATTTAAGGGGACGAGGTAGTGGGCGCAGCCACAATCGCAGCCATGCTGAGAAGCAGAGTTCAAGGGCAGCAAATGGAAGCCGTGCTGACAGGCCTTGGGGCTCATACAGACACGATTCATATTCTTCATACCAGTCTCAGAACTCAAATTCCACCCAGAGTAGCTCTGCTAATATGGCCTATAGCATGTACCCGTTACCGGCTGTAAATCCTGGCGGGGTTTCATCAAATGGAGCATCTCTTGTCATGCTGTATCCTTATGATCATAACACCGGTTATGATTCCTCTGCGGAACAGCTTGAGTTTGGATCTCTTGGGCCGGTGGGGTTTGCAGGTTTGAATGGAGCACAACAATCGAATGAGAGTACCCAATCAAGTGGGGTATTTGAGGAACAAAGGTTTCATCACAGTGGCTCTGCCCAAATGTCTTCACCGGCTCAGCTATCTTCGCCTCACCTACAAAGGTATTGATTTGCCTATTTCTCTTACATGGTCTCCATGGAATTGCATGCACATAGGCCTTGTGGGGTATGTGGCTTTGGATGAATATTCTTGTGAAAATGTTTCTAAATAGTCATTCTACTATCTACTTTGTTAGGATCAGCCTTCTACTTTCTTTGGTTCCAATTGATTCCTACACAATCCACGTTCTCATTTAGCCTCTTTACTATCCAAATTTGTTCGATTTAATTCTTGATCTATTCAAAAAAAGTGTTCTTGCCACGTCAGCACAATGTGGAACTCTCAAGGACTAAATTAGAACAGTTTTGGATGGTACACGTACTATATTAAAACAAAGTACAAAAATTAAATTGGAACTATTTTGGATAATATGGGGGCTAAGTCGTTAGTAGGGGTGTCCATAAGTCTGGACTGAAAAATGCATAAAACTTGGGTCAATCATCTCATTGTCTTGGTTCTAAAACAAATCGATTTTGGTCCAGTTCGGTCCAAAATCGGTAAAACCCTGAACCAATTAATAGCAAATGTGCTATTTCATTATGCTTTTCTCTATTCACATATCATAGTATATATAGGGTTACAAGCCAACAACTTTCCTAAATAATAGGATATACATTATCTTTATCTAATCCTATACAATATAATATATTTGAATCTTAAATCTGAAACTTAAATATAATAGATAATAGATATACTTTAACACTTAGCTGGTCGTAGAACATTCTCTAAGGATTCAAGTGGATAAAAATGGATTGAATATGGTGATGCTTCAACTGGCCATACAACACTCTTACAAGAATCGAAGTAATAAGGAAGATAGAGGGGTGGAATGAATGACGCCACACAGATGATGAAAGATCCGTGATAAGTCTGGAACACTTAAGCTTCAAGTATTCACACGCAAGAAGGCTGAACTATTCTTGGGGTTCTTCTTAGAAGAAAACACTCATTTTATTTCATTAAAAACTTGATTGTTACATGCTGAGAAGGGAATTTATATATATTCCAGCAGCTGGTGACCTTCTAGGGTTGAAGAAATTTAATACAATAGACTCGAAATTATTGATTTAGAAAGGAGAAGACTCTTGATAAACCAAATGTGAAATTCTGCAAAACAGAAAAAGAAATCATTAATAGTTTAAATTCAAATGCATACCTTGACTATGTATTCCTCTTGAATGCTTTAAGTGGATGAATTATCTTCGTAAATGATGAACAAAGTAGCTTCTTTAATTCCTTGAAGAACGGGAAAAACCAGAATTGATTGTGTCTTAAGTTCTTCTTAAGCATCTTCTAGCCTTTCCTTGGTGATCACGTCTTCTTGGAGTTCCCCTACTCTATGAGTGTAATTAGACTCTCCGCTTGTTTGTTGAAGTCTTCACGTAAGGCTCTAGTTCCTGACCTTGTCTTTGGTGTTTGTCTTAAGGAAGGAATAGTGTTGTTGATCGCTTCTTCCTCGGATCCGGATAGACTAGTCTCGATGTCCACATCAGGAACCACGGTGGTCGTCCCGAGAGCTGTAATGCATGCACTACTGCTAGTGGGTATGTCTACACCGCATAATACCATGGTGGCGCCTCCAACAACCACTCTATTTGACCTTCCGGGGGGTTTCCCAGTTCGTTCGCAACATGACCTCCATGTTAGAGTTAGTCAGGATGTTGAGCTGCATCCTCGAGGTGGCAGTAGACCCCATACCCTTCTTGTCCCCAATGTTGGTGAACATCCCCAGGTGTACTTCTCTCCCCCGCCATACGCGTAAGGCTCTAGTTCCTGACCTTGTCTTTGGTGTTTTTCAAGATGCTATGTTGCGTTGGTGGCTCATTCCTTCCCACGATAGTAGACCCATCAGTGAGGAACGGTTTATAACATGGTGACGACATAAGGTTGACTATGGGCGGTGGTGGGACATGCCTTCCGGCCGGCCCATCCTCCTACTCCGTCCGGAGATGAGCCCACCTTGATTTCAGAGTCGTCCAATAGGGACCTGTCATACCTAGCTGCGGTATAGTACCCCTCGAAGCTAAATTCGGGCATTCCAAGTTTGCATTGCCAACTCTAGCACATGAGAAACATAATATGGGAAACCTCTTATACCAAAGAAAACCCACATTTTGAGGGTAGTCCTTAAACTCGATAGTAGATGATCCACCATGAAGGGCATCTGATGTCTACCTGAATCCGAACCTAGAGGTAGGGCCCCTAACAGCGGCCCCATTTTGCGTTCATGGACTTTGACGCAGCCTCTTAGTCTTTCCCCGATCGTTATCCTGAAATACACAATAATGACTTCAACCAGGAGGTTCAAGGCATGAACCCAGATCTACATGTGCTTGAACCGGTGGGAAGAGATATGTGCCTTTGACGATAGATCCGTGAGGAAGAAAGAGGCACGACGGAAAGCCCTAGCCTCCACCTATAAGTGTTCTTCCTTCTCCCCTTGAGATGCGGAGAAGAAGCCCTCCACTCCATTTCTGAGGTGCTTTGACAACCATCCCTCGATATTTTCATGAATCAACCATCTCCCATAGAGGATGTGATGGTTATATGACCGAGAAGAGAGGAGCTGACCCGTTAGAACAAAACACATGCAGTCCTTATTGCTGGCGCCCGCTGCGTTTTAGACATCAATGATGAGGTCATCATCCCCGTCGAGTGAGACCGTTCCCAATTAGGACTATATAAGATCCAATCCTGCATTCTCCGAAAACGACAAGACTGGTAAGGGAGACATTTGTGGAGTTGCGGTCGGGTTAGGGAGGAAGGAGCGGTGATGGTTTCTTAAAAGAGGGCGGGACGAGGGGTTGTTCTCAGCCTCGGGAAGGTGCAGGACCTCGAGAATGGTTGTGTTGCGTGTGGGTTGCTAAGACAGACGTTGGGCAGAGGTGGTTGTGAGTAGTGCCATTGAAGCGAGATAAAAACCCCTAAGCCATCTTGTAGGTTGGGTGAGTTCAACTTCAAAACAGTTTTCCCTTTGATTTCATTATTGTTTCGTTTAGATTTATTTCTTTGTGAATTATAATTTGTTGGGATAATTGCAAAAAACTTGAAGTGAACTAATCGCGTTTTGCAAGTACTACCAATGAAGTCCACTTTTTTTTTTTTGCAAATACTATCGTGAACTATTTTCCGTACGCAAATCCATTAACGAGGTTATTTTTTTGTTTTCCAAAAAGTCGAAAGTAACCATTTAAAAGCGCATACGTAAGCGTTCCAAATTGCGAAACATGTATGCATGAGGGTCATAAATTACATAAAATGTATGATGTGAAGGACAACATCGTCATTTCTAAAAGGGATAACGCCGAATCCTAACTGTGTGGG
>JAYMSV010000040.1:0-26411 GCA_036897745.1 Erodium moschatum
GAGGTATTAACCGGAAAACCCCTGTTTCCTGGGAAAAACGTTGTACATCAGCTGGATCTGATGACTGATCTGCTCGGGACGCCTTCATTAGATACAATCTCTCGGGTATGAAATCGAGTTTTTATTGTGCTATGTGAAGTTTTATCAAACTATTAATCTTGTGTAATATTATTGTGTATAGGTTCGAAATGAAAAGGCGAGAAGATACTTAACTAGCATGAGGAAAAAGCAGCCCGTTTCTTTTGCACATAAATTTCCAAATGCAGACCCTTTAGCTCTACGGTTATTGGAACGGTTGCTTGCTTTTGATCCAAAGGATAGGCCGACTGCTGAGGAGGTACTTTTTGAGATCAAGCTTGTTTGTATTTTGACACTAACAGTACATTTACAATGTCTCATGATATGTTTTGTTAGGCATTAGCGGATCCTTATTTTAAGGGATTGTCTAAGGTTGAGAGGGAGCCGTCTTGTCAGCCTATTACAAAGATGGAGTTCGAGTTTGAAAGGCGAAGGGTCACAAAGGACGACATAAGGGAATTGATCTTCAGAGAGATATTAGAGTATCATCCTGAGCTTCTGAAAGACTATTTGAACGGAACTGAGAGGACTAATTTCCTTTATCCTAGGTAACATTCTGGTTGACTTTTATATATCTTTGATTGACTTTGTCATTGTTTTCTGATTCTGGGTTGAATATTGTGGACAGCGCTGTCGATCAATTCAGAAAGCAGTTTGCACATCTTGAGGAGAACGGTGGGAAAAGTGGGCCCGTGATTCCTCTTGAAAGAAAGCACACATCTCTTCCTAGGTACGCTGAATCATTATTTGCTTTCGTTTTAGGTATAACCCCAATATATAACCTTCTACTATACAGCCTTTGCAAACACTAACTGCAACCCACCTTTTGTTGCAGAAATAAACTTAAAACTTTTATAGTGTTACAATTGTTGTAACGTAGACAATTTGGCACGAAATGACCAAAATGCCCCCAACAAATTTACATGTGCTAACAGTTAGTTTTAGACAACAAAGGTTATCTATAGTTTGATTTTATAAAACCCGGATAGTAGGGGTTATAGTATAAGCAAGATATTCATGGGCGTTTAGCGCAAAAGTTGACTATTATAGCAGTTGCAACAGAATACAAAGTTTTATGTTTGTTTCTGCAATAAATGGTGGGTTGCATTGCAGTTGGCGTTTGCAAAGGCCGTAAAGTAGAGGGTTAGAAATTGGGGTTCTCCCTTAATTTTATTGCTCAACGTGTATAAATGTATGATGGTTATTATATATGTAATATTTGCAGATCTTCAATTGTTCATTCTAATAATGCGCCCGTCCACAAAGAGCAAGCAAGCATTGCACCCTATAAAGATCGACAAGCAGCAGAGGTGCCTGTGAATCTATCTAGAACGTTCCAGGAACCACAAAGAATCCCAATAGGTACACTTACGCTCTCTCTATCTAATACTATGAGCAGCTTTGTATTATTAGTTACAAACATGTTTTGTGCTAATATTCGTCTTATCAGCGAAACCAGGGAGAGTTGTGGGGCCATATGAGAATGGTAATGTAAATGAACCGAGGCCGGTTGTGAGAAGTTCAGTCCTTCAGATGGCCCATCCTGCACACTCTTATGGCAGGACTAGCTCGGGGAGATCTCTGGGGGAGGTTAACGGGGACTTGTCTAAGACAAGACTAGTTCCTCAATGTGGCATGTCATCAGCCAAAGTAGCACCTGATATTGCCATTAACATTGACAGCAACCCTTTTTTCATGACCCGGGCAGGAGTGGCAAAGATGGAACATCGTACTGATGATCAGATTGCCGTGGACACGAACTTGTTGTATGCAAAGGCTCATTACGGTGGGATCGGTGTTGCAGCCGCCCCAACCGGGAATGCAACTGCTCACAGAAAGGTTAGTGCAGTTCAGTCTGGTGTGACGAGGATGTATTAGAGAAAAATCTAGAGCTGTGTGTAATTCTTTGTCAGAAGAAAGTAGGAGAGTTGTATAAAAAAGACAGGAGTGCAGTATTTGATTTCCCGTCTTGGACTTCTTTTTTCTTTCATTGGTATCAAAGTTGAGAAGCTTCGTTTATTTTTTGTTTAGGTCGTCTGCACTAGTCCGGTGAAAAGGTGAAAAGTAGATCGTAAGCAAACTTCGTGACGTCGGTATTCTGAAATTTGGAGTTTAGTTTAGCCCAAAATTTTAGAGAACGGTTTTAGATTCAAAATCGGGGAATATGATATATAGAGAAACGAACAATTTTAATAGGGTATAACTATTTCGAGAATGAAATTACAAACTGATATCACATGAATTAGAGAATTGTGGTCTTGCAGAAATATCAAAAACTGCATTAACCACATTATAGAAATTAAATGTTCTCTTAATTATAATCTTCTTCTCTAGAATCTTTCTTTTTTCAACCGAAAGCTCTTTTTCTCCAATTGAAAAATCGATTTTTTCTTTTCCAGAGAGTGGTGATTCATAAGAATCATATTCATCAGAAGAACACATTTTTTTTTCCAGTCTTCATGATGTTTGGAGGCATTCATGAACAACATTCATCATTGCATAGCTGCTCCGATCCAAAACACCATCACCATCTACATTACACCCATTCGTAGACATGGGATCGGTTACATCCGTATCCAATGCATAGTTTCGTATCACCCACTTCTCACATCACAAAACCACTATATTGGATCCATGTATCATGCATTCTGGACCACTTAATGTGAGATGAAGATAATATGTTTAAAGTTTGATGGGTAATTACTACTCTAAACAGATGGAAATGAGGTGGTTCGAAAAAAGATCCATTCAAACTTAACGGTTTGCGTGATCAGTTAACATGTCTTGACAGTTTGAATGAATTTCGTTAATTTTTAACAATTTTCGATAATCTTCTGTTGTGATTTCAGAACAAAAAATCGATTAGAGATGTGACATCCAAAACCATATTTATCTATTGTCACGTATTATACCACGGAATTCTAAATAATTCACCCATAATTTGATCATCACCCCTTTTTTTTCCCTGACATAGACATCTTTTTATAATAGTGGTGGGTCGTTTATTTAACTTTATTGTGAGTTTTTGAAGAGAAGTTCAATGAACTTGGTACTTGAAAAGGTACGGATCTATTGGTCAGAAACGGCCAAAACAACAAAGAAACAAAAGTAAGTAAATAAATAAAAATAAAAAATAAAAAAAGAGAGGGAACACGAGAGCCGGTGGGAGTAATCAAAGGAAGAGATGGACTCCCAAATACCCAACACAACACTACACACTACACTCACACTCACTAACTCAATCCCAATGAATACCACTCACCAGCTGGTTTCCTCCTTGGAAACACCACCACCACCACTTTTTCCTTTAATAATTTATTCATTTAATTTCACATAATAAATACAATATGAATATTAAATTTAAATTATATGACTACCCCATGTCAATAGGATATTTATATTATGATTTTTATATCATTCATAATCGTGTAGAAACATCTTTTTGATTTTACCCTTTATTTCTACTCGTTCGATTCTGAGCAGAATCGATCCGTCGACGCTGACATCTAGTATTGATACTCTTGGAGGGTAAGTTAACCCCATTTCCTACCATCTTCATAGTTTTGAAAATATGGAAAAAAAATACAAAGATTGAGGGGCTCAAGGTGGGATCCACAAAAGGGGATGACACGTGGCAAGAAGAGAAAAAGGGATGAGGGATGATGAGAAAGAGAGGAGCACATGGGTGTTGTTGGGTTCAAGAAAATCATGTGATCACATGTGCTCTCCTCTCCCCTTTGTTTCCTTTTGTGGGTCCCTCCCCCACACCCCTAAAAGCCTATATCTATCCTTGAACTATCCCATCCCACACCTCACTCCCAAACACACCCCATCACTAACCACTCACTATCCCCACCCCCAAATTGGAGATCTCACCCAAATCCCTAATCTCATCCCCCAATTCACTCCCCTCCCACTTTACAATCATTAATGACTTCAATCCACTGTGCCCAAACATTCGTAACCAATTCGATACGTCGCCGTATATACAGACAGTTGGGATTGGTTTGATCAAAACGATAAAAAGAGCTGTCCTTTTAGTACACCCTGTTATTGTTATTTTGCTCTTGGGAGCAATGGGTGCATTACCAATGCCTGTAAATGGCACATGTGTGCATTAATGGGTGAGTCACATGCCCAAGCACATCCACAAGGACCACACAGAAGTCACATAATTAGCCAAAAAGTTTAGTTTTTTAAAAATCCCTAATTTAATTAAGAATAAAAAAGTTGATTTTTTTTGTTTGAATATGAGGACCCAGCATCGTTGGCATTGACATTTCTAGAACAGAACAATAATTTAACAGCACATCATCATCCACAGCCCTCTCTTCCTCTTCTATAAACAGACCTCCGTTTCTCTTCCTCTGTTATTTTCATACCCTGCTCTGTTTCTCTACCTGAACCACCCATGGAGATGGAAATGGAGGCTTCTCAGATCCGAAAACCCGTACCCGCGTTGGAGAAGAGAGAAAGAGCACGAACCCACAAAAGGTCTCGGGTCGGTTCGCATTCCTTGCTCGGTTTGAAACGACACGATTTCAGCAGAAAACAGAGGAGACAGGCCGTGGTTAAGGTTGTGGAGGACGAGGTTGACGAGGAAGGTGTCGGAGAGAAGATCACGGCATTGCAGAGGGTCGTGCCGGGCGGTGAAGCTCTGGGAGCCGACGAGCTGTTCGAAGAGACCGCTGGTTACATATTGGAGTTGCAGACTCAGGTTAAGGCTTTGAGAGCTCTCACGAGCTTCTTCGAAGGTCTTCAGAAGGAGAAGACGAAGCTTGGAGGTTGATCTTCGGATTCTCGTCGGTTACTGTTCTGATTTCGATCCATCTTTTTTTGGGTTAATTATAGATTTTTCTTTTGTTTTTTTTCATTTGATTTTTAGTTTAAATTAGTTTAAGCTCTGTTTCGTTCATCTTCAAAAGATGAGCAGCAAAAGAAAGAAAAAAAAAATTGAAATCGGCCCAAAGTGCATCACATTATCTCTCCCTATCTTCTCCATCGTGTGTGAATGTTGTGAATTATCTTACTTTTGACACATCATTGATCCTAGGTTTCTTAATTTTAGTCCCCTGTTAAGCACATTGGCTCGAATTTACAATGGGAGGTTGAATTTAGCTTGTCGATTCTCGCGGGCGATTCGGAACACAATCGTCAGATGTCATTTGAAGAAACGCTAACGTCGAGAGAAAGGAAACTGCTTGTATTTGACGACTCTGAATGTCTTGAATCCATCGACACAAAGAAAAATAAAGGAAACAATACATTTTCGTTATTTTTCAACCGTATCGACGACGACACCGAGCATGTTGCTCTAATTCATCTAATTTTGGGTAGGTTAATCGGGACTTTTGACAAGGATGTGGTCAATAGATTTGATCTCGGTGGTGAGATGGTAGGGACAATTGTGTCCAATTTTCAACATTGTTTCTCTGGTAATTATATAGAAATAAGACATGGTTTGTGAGTGGTCCCTTGTGGTAAGGTAAGATTTGAGAACTTGGAGTACAAACTTCTGACATTCACAAAGCAGAAATGGAGATGCACAGTACTACCTATAACATGGTTTGCTTATTTCCAATGTCTTTAACCTTGGACTCTAGTATTTGTCCGTTTCCCATGTCTCTTTAGTGGGCCTAGAGCATTTTTGTCGTGTTTAATTGGGCTTCCACTATTGGACCTTGGCCTATATATACAAATGGACTCGGTAATAGGTTGAAGAGGTAAATGTTTCCAACTCTTTGTTCTAAAATGTTTGTCATTTAAACACTTAGCGATATAAATATGTACCAGTAGAAAAAAGCAAATGGTAAGGTAGAAGATAGGGATAACTTTTATTACAGTAGAAACCATGAAGAGAAAAAGATTGAAGCTTTAGAGAAGGAGAAACACCGGTTATCACAAGAAAATGACGAAAACATATATGTCATTATGTTCGTATCGTAAGAACTTGAATATAGATTGTATTTTTGTGGAGATTCGTTGAATATTAAATGAGATAATAGCATACAAGGTCAGAAAAAATATAAGATTAATAAAGTGTATTTATGACATTTAATGCAAATCCATAACGCTCACATTGGAAATTTGAGTTGTGGTCGTGACCTTGATTCACCACTAATATGTAAGAGATGTTGATAAATTATTAAAATATGTCACAACGGAGGTCATCATTATGAGACGTTATCATAATATCAAGTATACCTTCACATTTCTCTACATAGTTTTTACAACAATTATCATGCATGGATGATAGTCCTAGATATATTTCATAAGATTTACATATTTCATGTCATCATTTCTAAACTCTAAGATGAGTAGAGCAAGTGCACTATAAAAGGATTAGTTTGGTCCCCAATCTCACACAACTCAACACTCTATATGTTCGCGGTGATCACTTCGGTTCAGGAGATTATACAGCAGAAGAGTCTACACCCCAAACAATCTCAAGTTTCATGATTATAACGGGAGGTTAGTCGATCTTCACGTTTCCGTGCTTGTCGGTTTGATATTGCTGAATTTGGTTATTGTAAGCATTCACATATATAGCCTCTCAATTGGTTATTATAGTCGTGACTATTCTGGCCATTATGCCGTGAGACCTCCATCTCAAGCTTTATAACCCAAGGTTATGCGATTTTTGTTACAGACGTGTTTCAGATATTCGGTATGCAACTATAGTCATGATTTGTTCTTGCCATGTTTATCGAATCAATAGTATATGTCCTCAATCTCAGTGTATCACAAACTTCAATTTAGAAAGAAAAAAAAGTAATGTATTGTGTGGTTTGTCTCACAAACTCTTGTTTACAGTACTCATAAAACACAACAATATCTCCAAACAATGTAATGGGAAAGACCAAACGATAAAGGAAACACCAACTGATAAAAAAAAAACACTGCAAACATTGAACAAACTTCACAAACTCGTCCTCAATTCGGTTTCGTTGCTACTGATTTTGAGCTCACCTCAAGTTTTACTTATTGCGCCGCAGAACTTCAAATAGCCCGCAGCAACTCCTCCACGAAGTAGGCTGAACGGTGCGGTTAGAAATGGAGATTATAGGCTGCAAAAACCATCGTCACTATTAGAAAATCAACTCAACTAAAAACCGTTACAGTATAAAACTAAAACCGAGGTTTCAACTAAAAACTCAAGCTGACAGTTAAACGAGAAGGAAAAGGTACCGAAGTTCTTGTGGGTTCAGTGCTGATCTCAGCCTTGTTCTCATTGTCCACGGAAGGAACATCTGCTGAATCCTCGGACGCTTTCATGTCTGCAACCTCGGATGTCTCTCCCATGTTTTCATCTGATGGTGGCGGCGGTGGTGGCGGTGACGGGGGCGCTTCTGTTACCTCAGATGGCAAGTCTATCTGCTCGATCCCTTCCTTCTCCACAACATCCTCGGATTCGACAACATCTTCAGATTCCAATTCAATGACTTTCTCCACAACTTCCTCGGATTCTAATTTAGGTTCCAAAACAGGATCGAGAACTGACTCTTCCACCGGCTCTGTCTTCTCCTCCTCTTCATCTGAACTGCTGCTCTCTGAGCTCGATTCCTTCCCATGAAGAAGCTCAGACTTCACCTCCTCAAACAGCTCCTTCACAGTCTCTACACCATTCCCATGAGTCTCTTCCTTCTGGGTCTCCTCAACTTTGCCGTTTGAGTCCTCCTCCATCTCCGATCGACCTGTAGAAACAACAAAGAGAGAAAAAAAACAACGACTCTGTTTTGTGCTCAACACTAGCAATACAGATTCAGAAATGTGACAGATCGTGAGCTCGACGAAGGAAAGTCAAATGATGCCAAGTGTAACTTAACAGCTAATGAAGTGACAGAGACTATGACGAAACATGAAGAAGAGGGAAACTTTTAGGACAAGGAATTGAATGGTTGGTTGGAATGGGAGATGGGTTTCTCCATGTTCTTGTCTGTGTTTTTTTTTTCCTGTTTGGTTTGAAGAGAAGCAATGTCTTGTTGACTATCTGTTGCCTTTCAGGGAATGGTAGATGAGAGAAGTGCAATAAATCTCCATACATGTCTATGCATTTTATGACTCTTTAATAGCAGCTTTAAAGTTTGTTTTGGCATGGAGCCCCCCAACACCTCCTAGGAATTAAATCTCTTTTTAGGTTTGAGCTACCCATTCTCGAGTCCCCATCGACTTCGCGACAAACTTCAAGTCGAGAAAAGGACGACTACGAAAACTGACCTCCTTTCGTCTAGGTATACACCTTTCGATTGTGGTTGCATATTCAACTCTTGTTGCAGCTGCTATCGTAGTTTTCTTCAACTATCTGATTGGTGAATAAAGCTTTTCTGATGTTATGTCCTTAGGAATATTAGATACTTTCAATATCATGATTGTATTTAGGGACGAGCACAACATCCTTATACACCATTTGACGTGTCAGGTGTATCTGACGTAGTCGACGACTCCCTACTGACTGTTATGCATGGATTTTTTGGTAACCTCTAGTTTGATCAAGGAAACTACAGAAAAAGAATACACTAATGAAGGTTACAGAGTCGGTCAGAAGGAAGAAACTTATAATATCATGACTGCTCGTGGTTATTTCGGAAGGTATATGCCTTTTCGTTTTAAAAACCAACCGTCATGACTTTTGTGTCCACGTACATATCTGGTAAAAGATCAAACCACACGTACTTTCCTCTGTAATTTATTTTTGGAACAAAACCCATGCTTAAATATTGGTGATTATCTGGAGTATATACCCGCTTTTCGGTAGTTTTATGTCCCATGTTTGACCTTCTACCACGTATGTGTACGACGGGTCAGTTTTTGACTTATTTACCTTCTACCGGATATAGTTCAAAAAATCAAGATCGTGACATAAATATCAATCATTGCAATCATATAAAACCTTTACAATTCAATTTGTCTAAGTCCCTATAGGTTTATTCTCTGATACTCACACTCCGGTGGGAGTCCATGCTCGAACCGCGCAAGGTCGTTACAATAATCATAAATCATGTACTGCTTCCTCAGCTGTTGCATCGTCTTATACAATCACGGTCAAGCCCATGATGCCACCACGGACGGCTAGGATCGCACCGTGTCCCGGGCGCACACGAATCAGCAGTGAAGTTCCTATACGTGGCAACGTACGGCGCGTCGGCAAAGTCCGTGCCTGTCCTCACCTGTCCCAGTTCGGCCCACGGGCCCGCGTTCCAGATCGTCGCGTAGAGGCTCATGGGCTTCGTGGGGTACACGAAGCTCGGAACGGCTTTGTACACATTTCTGTGCTCTCTTACGGGCAAGCCATCGATTAAGAATCTGCATGTTTCAAATATTTGTGTTATTGATCGATGTTTGGTATTTTTAAGGTTATTGAAGTGTGGTTAATAATGTTGTTGGAATGTTACACTATGCGGAAGGGGTTCCATATGATGGTGTAGGTGTGGAAGTCGTGGCTCGGGTCGAACCAGAGGTAGAATTGTTGCTCTCGGCCGCCTTGTCCTTTGCCGTAGACGTTGGTGTGGAGTACGTAGGGCTCTCCGGTGGTGTTGCCCAGGAACTCCAAGTCTATTTCGTCGTGGGTCTCGTTTCCTGGAGATTGCAACTGCCATTTCATATACAAGAATTTGTAAGACCATTTCCAGTCTTTAACAAGATTGTTGGCTGAACGAATTTTGAAGCGTTAGAAATCTAAGAGGACTCACGTAGAAGGTAGCAACAAGGCCAGCAGTGTTGCCGCCAGGCATCTTCCATTCCACATCATATCTTCCAAAATGGAACTGGCCTTCAAACTTGACGCCAGAGCCAGAGTTCTTGTCAATGCCAAGGCTCAGCTCCTCCCCGTCCGGGGATATCTGGGCTCTCCAGGGATCCCACAGCACCTGGGCGTTCAAAAAACTCGCATACGCAGCGCATAGTCTGCTCACAAGTGTAGACAATATGAGCAAGGCTAAAGTGGAGGCAGCCATTGTTGTTCTTCTCAGGAGAACAATACAAACTAAGACTTTCTTCAACAGCTCTTAGTTGACAGTTTTGAATGTCTTCATACTATATTTAGAATGATCCAGGTTTCTAGATATAGATAGGAACTAGAAACTAAAAATGGAAACAAGTCATGTGGTGAAGGAGACTATCATGGAAACTAACAGCTAGGCACATATTTGTAGGAAATTATCATGTGTCTGTATATCATAAAAAAAAAATATGGATAAAGAATGTGACGAAATCAAGCTTATAAATAAACAAATCATGCTGCTTTTTCATTTAAATTGTAACTGTCAAAATTGATAGCAACACGAATTGAATAGTTCAGAGCTCAATCCAAAACAATGGTTTCAACAACTTGCGCTGTCCTAAGATCTTGTACACTTGATACATTTTAGCTTACTTAGACTTTTCGCTTTTTCTTCCTGGGTTTCGATGCAGTGGTGTCTATAGTCAGATTCACCTTTGGAGGACCGGAAAAACAGAACGAAGAAGCAACTCCCTGTTCATGCACAAGCAAATTTGATTGAATTAATAGAAACATCCATCTCTGGCAGACATATATGTTTCCTAATTTTGTATGACATTTAAAGCATAAAGCTAATCCTTAGTAAGGTGCTCAACATATCAATCCTTGTGTTTGAATCAGGTTAGGTGATTTTTGTAAGTACATTCGTCTCACTATTAATCTTCAACTTTTATCCATTCGTACTGATGAAGAATATGCAAACAAATTGTTGATGATTGTAAACAATTCAGCAGCAAAATTGACTGTAACATGGCATACCTGCAGATCAAGCTTGTGAACATTAAAGATATCTTTCATGGAGTGGGAATCGTAAGCCAATATGTATGACCTATACGCCTCTTTAGCTGACTTGTTCAGGTAGTAGTTGTTTGCCACCAGCTTCTCCTGAATGGATTCAAACGGTACACAGTTGAGTTACCGAGTCCGCTCATTTGGTACAATTTTTAACGAGCAAAAAATAAACAAACCTACCACATGAGACTGTACATTTGCCACCTTCTTCTCATCAAATGCATACTCTTTCACAGGAACTTTTGCTGCCTGCCAGTAGGAGTTGAATTTACATGTCATGCATAAGAGGTTTATTTGTATGCAGTGCTTGTCAAAAATGGAGACCACAAATTTTGCCCTTATATTTTTTTTCCTTCACTTTGGTTTTTAAAGTGAACAAACCTTGAGATAGCGAAGAAATTGAAGCTCTTCAGGAATGAGGAAAAGCAGGGCATTCCCTTTTCCACCTTCTCCACGAGCAGTTCGACCAACCCTATGAATATATTCCTGAAAGCATAGAGAGATGAGAATAGCAACATAAGATGCAATTGGTATAAAGCGTCAACAGAGATAAGTGGTCACCTTGGGTTCATCAGGAGGGTCATACTGAACAATCCAGTCCTGCAAAAGATCAAGACAATATTAAAATCAGAATTAGTTTATATCTATCAGATATATTTAGCAAATAACACCCAAAATCTTTTATTGTGATAGAACATACCACAGCAGGAATGTCAAGTCCTCGGGCAGCAACATCAGTGCATAATAAGATCCCCTTCTCTGCTTTGCAGAAGTCTAAGAAAGTAGAGGTACGTTTCTGCTGCTTTTGCTTTCCATGTATGTCCTGACAATCTATCTGAATGGATCTGAGAAGCTCTGAATGGAATTTGACCGAGTTACATGATGAGAAGAACACCATGACTTTCTTGGAAAGATTCCTCTTCAAGAAAGAATAAAGAAGAAGAAACCGCTTGGCACTTGACACAACACAATAGCCTTGTTGCAAGCCTTCATTTGTAACCTGCAATGGATATCTCATCAGGTTTCAGATCAAGTCACAAACAATTTAGACTCAAAGAAAGTTAAGAACCCTAATTACTTACCTTATTTCTCCCATCATCCACACCAATATAAACAGGGGTTGTTAATGACAAGCGGGCAAGACGCTCAACCTGCATAAGTGGTAAAAGATATGCTTAGCAATTAAATTTGAGTTGATGATTGTGCTGCAAAAGAGAGAAAGAAAAATGTACTTATAATTTAGGTTTCATAACATTAGTTATAGTATAAATATGAAGTAAACAATGCTCCAAACTCAAATCAATAGTTTCCATTTGGAATGGGGTATTGAACATACCTCCTTTTTTTGAGTAGCTGAAAATAAAGCTGTTTGCCGAGTCTGCACATTCACATCTTAGTCAGCTCAAAAATATAAAACAAAACAAAAGCAGAACTTATTTCAAGCAACTATTAACATAAGAGACATCAAACATATACACATGTAATGATGATGCTTCACATTACAATCTTAATAAATCACTACACAGTACACAATATTCGCAAGATCACCAAACATTATACCTTTGGCAGAATCTTGAGGATTTGATTCATGTCTTCCTCAAAATTTTCTTCCATTATCCTGTCAGCCTCATCAATTATAAGGCACTGCAAGTCAAAAAAGTATTTCAGAAAAGGAACTATTCAATTATTACAGGTTAATGAAGTCTTGAATTGCCTTCAGAAAAATCAAAATCAACAAGAGACCAATAAGTTATCAACTGCCAAGATGATGTAGGGCAACAGGAGTAGCAGAAGAATTTGGTAGAAGAGAGATAAAAACAAGACCAAAGGAGAGAAATTACAGATGAAAGCAAAAGAAGAACCGGTGCAGGGTAAGTTAATAATCTCAGTCTATTCAATGTATCATCCAAATTAATCCTGACAGATAATACCAATCAGAACCTTAATAGTCTAAGAATTCCAAATAATTAGGAAACAAACAGAAAAAAGTTCATCAGAGGAGTCTCCGGCATAATCCTAATAACATGATAGTTCGAAATAATTGGGGAAGTAGTTGATAATACAAACATCAAAAATAAATAAAAGATAAGCCAAATTAAAATACTGATAAATCATTAAACTAAAATATAACTTTAGGTCTTTTCATCCCCAGTCACTTTACAAGAATTCATTGAAAACCCCATCAAAACTAGCATCAAAAGAATCCTTATCCCAAGAGTTTTACATATGTTATAATATGAAAGTAATACATCCGAGCATCTTTAAAATAGCACGAGTAACAAAAAAAAGGAATGTCAAAGATTGTACAACATACCTTCAAGTTTTTAAATATGAATCCCTTGGTATTTTGAAGATGATCGAGAAGCCTTCCTGGGGTTGCTACTAATAAATTTACTCCTTTTACAATTCGTTCCTCTTCTCCTCTTCTAGCTGAACCACCAATAACCAACCCAAGTGTTTGAGAATGATACTTGAGAAGGTCTTTGGCCACAGCATGAGTCTGAATCAAGTGAACGAGAAACGTATCATTCATAACCATACTCATCATTTGACTTGGCAACTATGCTCTGTGAATTATGTGACTAGCACTACAATCTACTCTGTTCAAAACCACGTCATATAGAATACCAGTCAATTCATGGATGTTAAAATTTGAAAAGTATTAGGCAGATAGACCAACTGGTCACTCGAGCCAGAAATGTTACTCCCTCTTGTGTGCATGGTAAACAACACAGAGTGCTTTGCATGTGGACCACACATAAACTTGGTCACTTTCTCCATGTTGTCCAACACATCAACTGGTCATTAAATCTACATTCTTTCAAATGAGACACTTCCACAACGGCCATGTAGTCAAGAAACAATACGAGAAAGATAAAAACTGCAGCCAACACTAAGCACAAGGATCACAACAGGACACTGACCTGTATGGCAAGTTCCCTTGTTGGGCAAATGACAACAACACCAGTTCCACTATGAGTACTGAAACTAATTCGATGCATTAACTCTACTGCAGGTACTAGAAAAGCAAGGGTTTTCCCAGAACCTGTCCTTGCTGCTCCAAGGACATCCTTGCCCAGTAGAAGTGGTGGGATTGATCTTGCTTGGATCTGCATTTGTAAGAGGTGGGAAATGTATCAAATACTAAACTCTTCCTCAATGTCAGATTAAAAATTCATCTAGCTACCAATGTTTTACAATCCCAGCATTTGGGCAATCAACAAAACCAGTCAAAGTATGAACTTTCAGTTAAATTACATGAAACAATCACAATTTTACATATACTACAACAATTAGAGAAAACCCCAGAGCAATCATACCTGAGTCATGTGCTCAAAGCCCATGTCCTTAATGCCATTGAGAGTGAATTCAGACAACCCCACAGAAGTGAAAGCTTCGGAACTCATGATACCACTAACAACCTTACTCTTCACCTTCTTCTTCTTTTCCTTCTCATCCTCTTTCACCTCCTCCTCTCCTTCTCCCTCATCCTCCTCCTTGCTCTTCTTCTTATTCTTCTTAATTTGCTTTTCCTTTACCTTTTCAGCTCCTCCTATCTCTGCAATTTGTTCATCATTGGTTTCAGTTTGGACCCCTGGTTCACTCTCCGTCTTGTTGGCTCTGTTCCTCTTGCGCTTGCTCTTCTCTCCCATCTCCGCCATGGCCAACAACCAAAATGCGCAGAGGTTTTACAGCTCGTAGGATTAGGGTTTTAGGAAGAAGTGGGACTCTGTCCGTTTCATTAGACTAATATCATTCATTCACGTTGTGAATTGGGCCTAGATAGCCCATTATTGATCCGAAAGCCCAAATAAATTACATATTGCTGGGCTTAAATTAAAGTGAGAAGTGACCTATCAGTGTGGGCCACTGATTTGACGCAAATGCTCAGCAAAAACAGCATGGATGTCGAGAAATAAATGTTTACTTTTGACTTTAGTTTTAAGCTCTATTTATTGTGTCCCCTATCAGATTTGAGTACTTGTTTGCACATTTCACCAGTTCAGCTCGAATAATTATTTATACATTTTTTAATAATATTTATATCCATATTATAAGTAACTAAAATAGTTTATTTTACTATAATTGTATCAGTAAACTCAGTGGTGTGAAAAAACACGTATACATGGTACTAAGAGTATCTCCGGTATACTATGACTAATGGTATGAAACCATGGTAAAAGTTCGTTTTCGGGTTTCTCTCTTCTTCATACCATTACCTCCTACCACTACACATTCAATGGTATGCTATAGCTAGTGGTATGGAGTTATGGTAAGAGTCATTGTTTGCATTTGAAAATAACATTTTCTGCCACGTGTTTGTGTGGGATCCGATTAGCCTTGGTCTTGCGCCGACTTGACGAGTTGTTGCAGGGTCCTGTAACGACCCCCTACGCCGACATACCAAACCACAACGTCAATCACGGCGAGCCGTGACACACCCTACAACGACACGTCTATAACAACGCTATCAAGACCTTTGCAAGTACTCTAAGAATCAATAGGAAATAGAGCATGAGAGTATATACTAAAGCAAATCCGTTTCATGTGGTCAAACATAAGAAGAGAAATGTCCAAAGTTTGAAACTGCGAATAGAAAATGGTTAGATTATCGGATGTCGGTAAGGAAAAGAAACAACATTGAAGTCAAACAACTATGATGGTCAACAACCTACTGCTCCTAGAAAGTTCCAGAAGAAGGGAAATCATCACCCTAAAATACAATCATTAACGAAAAATAAACATTTATTATTTCAAGGGGCTAATTCAGTTGGACCAAAAGCATCTTAGACTAAAATCATAAATCATCTTATAATTTCGATTAGAAATTAATAAATATTTCTGATTTGTTTAAAATGTGTGTAATATTTTCGCAATATGACAAATAATATAAGAATAACTCGATTTCTATTGTTGTTATAAAAGTAATTTCGGCATTGACTAATATTAGAAAATTAGGTCCAATATCATACTTAAGATAGTACCATATTGTTGATAGTTCGATATAGAATTAGACTCGATATCAATCTCAGCAATCTAATATCAAACTATTACGGGTCATGTGTGAATGTGTTATCAAAATATTTATGATAATACTTGGTCATGATACTTTAGTTTTATGGTTATGATATTTCTATTGTGTCCTCTATTATGTCTTCACAAAAAAAATTCATCGAATCTGTTTTATTTTTTAACTTTTAGCTATGCAAATTTTAAAATATTTCTCTACAGTGTGAGTTATCAGTATTAAATAAATTGAAAATAGGTCATAATCCAAAAGGACGGCTTACCAATCAGTGCAAATTCAGGAATTGTATTTGATCTTCGATAGGTATAATAATGAACGGTGAGCTTTTAATTTCTGAATTAGGAGACAGTCGTCTCAAGTTTACTAGGTATTCATTAATAAACTTTGAAAACTCGTTATTGATCTGTTCACGAATAAACGGATGTTGATTTGCCTGATCAATTCCATAGTAATTTGCTCTTTGATCTACAAAGTATTACTCTTCCCTTCCCTTAAAAAGAACTCCACATCTGTTTTAGAAAATAAAATATAAATTTATAATTCATAAGCTGAGAGATTCATAGGCAGTTTACAACTTCCCGCGGCTTTAGTCCTTCGCTTTTTACCCTTATATGAATAAAATAAACATTATTTTATTTTAGGGAATAAATAATTATAAATATAGCTGAGCTAACCATTCAGTCTTGAGCGTGATCTGGTTGAGTCTGTATCGTCAATCAAGGTCTAATCAGAACTCTCTCTCTCCCACACGGAGCCTCCATTGTTACAGATTCGATTTCGAGCTCTCTCTCTGATCTCATCGCTACTGATTCTCAAAAAATCCAATGCCGTCTTCGATTTCAGCCTCCTGATCTTCTTCTCCGCACAACACTCATCACTACTGCGATCTATTCGTTCCATGGATCGTTTGACGGAGATTGTGATAATCGCTACCGGCGGAGCCATTAGAACAAGGTTATTCGGAAGATGAAGCTCCCAGTTTCCGCCGGCGGCGGCGGCGGTAAGGTACAGGAGGTGGCGAGCCGGCGGATTTGGAGACGGCCGGTGTCGCCGGTGGTGTTGGTGCTTGCGATTCTCCTTTTGGTAAGGATCGCATTTTCGGTGCTAGAAGTCAAATCCTCTTCCTCTGTCGGTAATTCGATTTCTCCTCTTTTTTCGGCATTTTTAAAAATAATTATGCTCTCATTAAATAATTACGATAAATTGTTTATTTTTATTTTTTGTGAAATGCAGATCGTACAGGACGGAGGTTTTACAGCGGGAGTCAGTCGTCACTGGTAAGTCCAATTACGAAGTTACCCTTTCATAGCTGGTACTTTATTGCAATCCGTGATGGCCATTGGTGTCATTTCAATTTCAATTCTTGTCCCTCTCTGTAGGATAGTAATGGATTTGGGGTTTTATGTTGGTGCCTTTTGCAATGTTGTCCCGATTAAATTGAACCTTGTAGTATTAACATTTCAAATTCGTGTGTAGTTGAGATTGTTCCTAGGGATAATGGCAAAAAATGACTCCAGGGTATTTGGTTTTTGCAACTTGTGTCCCTAATTTGCACCATCCATCACAAAGTTTAAAATTAAAGAAAAAGACCTCTTTACCCTCAATTACAAGTTGTTAAACTATCATACTTGAGGGACATTTTTTTGCAGAAAGTATATTTTAGTGTAAGGGTAAAAGTGGCGTTTTTTTAAAAAAAAAATTGGATTTTTTTGCAGAACGGAAAATGTATCTTTTCATTGATAGTGCAAATTAAGAAAAGTATAGGAGTACAAACTGCTAGGATTTTTTGTTTAGGGACACAAGTTGCAAAAACCGAATATGTGAGGGTCATTTTTTGCAATTATTCCCTTGTTCCTATTCTGAGATGTTTGGGTTGCCCTTGTTGTGTGTCAGTGTGATAGCAACATGCTATTTCTGAAGATTAGCTCAGTTCACTGTAAGAAAGCATAGGAGGAGAGTCCTTTGTTTCAAAAGCATTGTCTTTTATTTACTCCCTACTTGTAAAAATGTAGAAAATGGCATTGTGGTCAAAACTAGGACCTAGTTGGTGGCCTTGGGAGATATTAGGTGTGTGATGTGGGTATTTCACATCCACTATTGTGAAGTGGCCAGTTGTGCAGCAATTATAACATGCTTGCCCACTTGATCTTTTCTTATCTGCCTATTTAGTAATGGAATTATGCAGAAATGATAAGTTCTGAAAGAAAGAATTGCAATAATTGATCATGTTATTTCCTCGTCTATTTGACTCCTCCACTTGGCCTCTTTGGGTAAGCAGAGCGTTGAAATGTTCATGATAACGATGCATGAATGCACAAGCATTTAGGATTCCATGTGACTGCATCCTTTACATGTAAACATGATTTGGTGAAATCAATGGTTGGTGATTGCTGATGAATGACAAATCGTTGTGTTGATGCTGCATGTATATGTGAAGAAGCTGAGAGATGAGCTGACCAGAGCATTGCTGGAGGCGAAGGACGGGAAAAGTGAGGAAGAGGGTTCAGTACTACAGTCATTCAACGAGCTTGTGAATGAGATGACGTCAAGCAGTCAGGACATTAAGGCCTTTGCTTTCAAGGCCAAGGCGATGGTATACCTATATTTGATTGCTGGATCAATGATGATTTTTGTTGCAAATACTTTTGCTAATATGAACCAAAATAAGCAACCTCAGGAATTAGGTGCTAATACTCCTCTTACAATCTAGAGTGTTGATTTTCCGATTTAATGAATATGCAGCTATTGAGGATGGAACACAAAGTTAAGCTAGCTAAAGAGCAAGAGTCAAATTACTGGCATTTAGCTTCACATGGTGTTCCCCAGAGCCTACATTGCTTTTGCCTCGAACTGGCTGAAGAGTATGCAGTAAACGCTATGGCTCGATCAAGATTACCTTCACCAGAATATATATTTCACCTCACCGACCCTTCCTTCCACCATGTGGTTCTCCTAACTGACAATGTCCTTGCTGCCTCTGTTGTCGTCTCTTCCACCATTCAACATTCACTTAATCCTGAAAAACTTGTGTTTCACATAGTCACGGACAAGAATATGTATCCTCCGATGCATGCCTGGTTTGCAACTAATCCCACCGAACCAGCGGTAGTGGAAGTAAAGGGATTGCATCAACACAACTGGTCTGAGGAAGTTAAACAAATGATAGAGATTCATGGAGAGGAGAATAGATCCATAGAGGCTCAAAGGCTAGGCCACAGCAGCCTCCCCCTTTTGCATCATCTTCGAATTTATATTCCTAAGGTGATTTCACGTCTTCTCTGATCACAGTTATGAATATGATCTGTGATATCTGAGTTTTTGATGGGCTTTTGCAGTTGTTCCCAGATCTCAACAAGATAGTGTTCTTAGATGAAGACATTGTGGTGCAACAAGACCTTTCGTCTCTGTGGGACATGGATCTCAATGAGAAAGTTGTTGGTGCAGTTGTTGGCTCGTGGTGTGGAGAAAGCTGCTGCCCAGGAAGGAAGTATAAGGAGTACCTGAACTTTTCTCACCCAGCCATATCTTCGATGTTCAATGCTGAGCATTGTGCATGGATTTATGGGATGAATGTTTTTGATCTTGAAGCTTGGAGGAGGAGCAACATTACCTCAACTTATCGCCATTGGCTGAATCTCGTAAGCACTATCTTCTTCCCACTACAACAACTCATAATACACATACACACCCTGCTCAAAATGCTTCCATTTATCTCTAACCTATGTTTGTTAAGAATACATATATGAGTTTAGATTCCACATTGGATAATTATGAAATGCGTGATCTGATAGACTAGTCTTATCAAGGTTATGTTATGCACAATATCTATATCTTGAATGTAACTAAATTTTGTTGTACAGAGCCTTAACTCAGGGGTCACAATGTGGCATCCAGGACCATCCCTAGTTGCTTTCAAGGGTCAAGTGCATCCTATGAATCCATCCTGGAATGTGGCCGGTTTAGGCCATCAGTCCCTGGAAGTGCCCAGAGAAGTACTGGATGCTGCTGCAGCAATACAATTTAATGGCCCAGCAAAGCCATGGCTTGAGGTCGGATTCAGGCTAGAAGCTCGAAGATTGTGGAGCCAACATGTAAATTTGTCTAACAAGTTCATTAGGAAATGTATGGTTGGCTAGTGACAAAGCTGTCTCTCCCTCCTGTATTCGATTCGAGATCTACAGTGTGTGTGAGAGAGGGAAGAAGGTTTGGCTTCAGTCTCTTCTCACACTTCAACTCTTCCATATGACTATATATTGGCTGTACAACAAGATAGATGAAGGTATATTATACTTTTGAAGAAATTACAATTGACTACCTTGTATTTTGAGATGTAATCAATTTATCGTCATATATATTTTTTTTTTGAAAGAACCATGTATTAAAAAGAAAGATCATGTCTTGCGACAATGGTAATAGAGTGAGGAAGATAAAAGAATCTCACTTGTGAGTAAACGAACTATGAAAAATTAACTGAGATAAATTATGAACAATCTCATTATTATTCCGAGATACGTAACGTATCTCCACATCTTCTAAAGCAATATATTTAGAAAGGGTCAAATATCCTCCAGAAATCAGAATTCAAGGGCGTCAAATGATCGATCGAAGACGGCCGAGACCACATTCGAGACATCCGATTCCACCTCCAAGACTTTCCAACCCTTCACCACACACCACTCCAAACCCTCTCTCATAGCCAAGCAAACACTCTCGCTTGGAAACAAGCCCTCGCTTCAAATACTTCTCCAAGATGATTTGTAATCCCTTTACCCGAGTCAATCCCTCTTGAGCAAACTCCAACACCCACATTTAGCTTCAAGACTCCAAATTGGAGAGACAACCATCTAATAACCAGATCTCGGGTCTGCCTACCCGTCCGATAAAGCTCTTTTCTAATGGTGGAAGAACGGAGTTCCCAAATTCAACCAATGCATACTACTACCACCAACTCTAGATCTTTCTCCGAATCCCCGTGAAGAAATCGGTCTCATGCACTACATATCATGTAGGCTGCTATAGGTCCTCCCCCAAAAATCTCTCTAATAAATATATAATAGACATCATAACCAGGGAAAGTTTACAAAATCAATCCAAACATCAAATTACAATTCACTTTGATAGATTTTGTTTTTTCTTGACAAGGTAAAAAATGTATGAAATGTCTAAAAGATTATTACAATTTACGAGTATAAACAAAGTAGAATTTCAAAAATTAAAATTAAATGATCAAATTTATAAAAATTCAGTTAAAAATTTAAAATAATAAACAAAAGTCCTTTTTCAATCTTTTGATTGAATTTAAATTTTATTTTTGTAATATACAGATTTTTCACTTTTGCTAAAATACACCCGAAATAAGATAATGAATTGATACGATTTTTAATATAGGATCGTAAATTAAAATATAACAATTTACGTAAATTAAAATATAACAATTTATCAGGTTAATTAATTTGATTCCAATTAAATACATGACATGAAATTAAACTGATTGAAGCTCAAAATGAGACAGTGAAACACAATTTCTCCTTCTTTTTTTTATTTGAAAAGAAAGATTCATTAATAAATTAGTAAATCTTACAAACAGAACATAAACCAAACACAAGCGTTGCATCCACCGATCGTTTTCGATTCCTACATCACTTTTATGAATCATGACCATCAGAAACACTTTCAATTGCATAAGCTTAGGTTACTACCAGAATCACAATCAACTTCCACAAACAGCTTACAGAAACAGTACTAATTAGTTATGACAGTAGTTGGAGTAGCATACAATATATAAAATAAATCCTTGTATAGAGAGTGATCATAAGACACAAGAGGAGCACAAATAAATAACCTGGTTCTGCCAGTTTTATGTAGATGGATATATAATAAACTTGAGTCTAGACAGACAACATATTCAAATTACAAATACAGCAACACAACCACAATCAGCCTCCTCACATTTCAACTGCACAAATCCAATGAAAAGCTTCAAATAAGTACCATAACATATTTTTAACGAAAAACGTCAAAAACTTTCCATGTTTTGTCATACTCGCGTGTTTCATTCAGCTGAACTTATCAGTGATAGTTTTCAGTTGGTTTTTCCGTTAAGTTTGACGGAAATATAATTTTAATGAAACACTAACTAAAAACTAATACCGATAAGTTTGGAAAGTTCTAGGTGACTTTTGGAACGCGACATGTTAACATGAAGAGTTTTTGGAAATTTCCCTATTCTTTTAAGGGAAACAAACTAGCATCAACTAAATCACTTACACGAGCTGGAGAGCGGTCTGGTCATGGCGGGAGTATTGGGGATCGGGTTCAAGAAGGTTTACAGAGAGGAAGTTCCTGTCGTAATTATGCTGAGGAGGAGCCATATTGGGTTGATGATTGAAACAATTAGTTTCTTGCATCATATTTGCCTGATGCTGCTCTTGTGACCCTCTTTCGTTTTCAACTATCTGCATATCATGTTTTGTTTCTAAGCATACTATGATATCTCAAAATTCACATGTAATTACAAGTTTCAGAATAAGAACCTTTGCTCGAAGATACATGTTATCATTTTGCAGTTGAATCTCCTACACAAACGAACACGTATATGATATTAATCGGTTTTCGAACTCAGTAGTTCACATGTCAGTACTGAGTGATTGACACATTATCGTCATGTCAACAAATTATCGATGTTATGACAGGATGGAACGGAAATGAAATAAATAGATATTCTGAATAACACGATATTTTGAAATGCGGATAAAATGAATATTTTCTTACGTACCCTCTTTTGCATGTACTCAATTTCCGCAAACAACAACTCATTCTGGGATTTAACAGGAGAGGCTCAGTCCATAAACATTTCACGAATATATTCTTCGAAAAAAGCAAGATCAAGAGACGAAGAAATTAAGGAGTACCTTCTTAGACCTAATTCTGCCTATCCCTTTCTCCAACCTGCCTTCGAGGTTTTTGAGTTCCTTAAATGACAGAGAACCCAGAGCCTCGCCCAGAATATGCCTTAAACAATACAAATTTATTTCTGTTTATGGAACCGTAAAAATCATAATAATGATGTACATGCAAGTTTAGCACATTTATATATATGTTGTTAATTATTACCTGTTGGAAGTCTGAATGTCTCGGATTTGCCTCCTTAGCTTGTTGGCTTCTTGCTGGTAATGCTGAGATCACATACAATGTCAGAATGTTCCTTATTAAACTACTACATCATGCAAAACAAGCATACGAGATTTGTTAAAACTAGGCTTATTGTTATACATGTTTCTGAGTATGATTAAGTTACACCGGTGAAGCTTTTCTAATGTGTAAATGCTTTGTTAGGTTAGCTATGGGTTAGTAATGGAGGCTTCAAAGATAGAGAGCAGGGATAAGGCTCCAGTTGATATTACTTTTACAATACAATATTGTTTTGTGGATTTTGCGACATGACAGCTTCTATGAAGGACGAGGAGGTCGACTCATTGGATTTTGTGGTGGTGGTTTTAGGGTAGAAGGCGAAATCTGCGCAACAACCTCGTCGAGATTCATGACCGGTAAAGCTCATGATGAGTGAGTTCAGGGAGCACCAGAATGTAGAGATTATTCTTCGTTACGTGTACGGATATTTTTCTATCTTAATCTCGCATAGAGTTAATCACCTTACAGGGGTCCACGTAGAACCCCACGTCCTTCTCAAATGATCACGAAATCAAGGATGATGTTGTATCAGTAACGCATCCTATTAAAATGATCAAACAGAATATATAAGTGATCTGTGGTCGTATTAGTTTTTGTTGATAACCTAGTTTTTTGTCGTATTTTTCTTGAGCTTGGCCGACTCGTTGTTTTATGTCAACCAGCAATAATCTCCCTATAATATATGTAAAGAGTGACGTTTTTCTATTAAATGTTCGCTTCTGATTTCTCTTGTTTCACACTCTTTCTTTCCCTGGTTTATAAATAAATATTCTCATTTGAGATTTATACGTATTTCTTTTGACTCGTGAGCTAAACGCCATGAATTCAGATCTATGGTCGTGTAGTTGCTCTTCATGAGTAATTTAGACACATGATCTTGAGATTATGAACTAATTAATGTAGGTCAAAAACGAATCCAGTTATCTATATCACCTTGAATTAGCAAAATCTTGCTACCATATTCATCGTCATCTTATTCTTCCACAACATATATATGTAAAGGAACAAAAAATAAGAACACATGTACGATATATATATATATACCTGAACGTTATTAGTTTCCGCTGCAGATCCTGGGTTTGTAGCATCAGAACATGCCTTCTTGTACCTCTCTATTGTTGCCCTTACACTACAAATTAAAACTATTAATTAAAAACTTGGTCTTTTGGAACACAGTCAATGTTCGTGTTCAAAGTGAGATTGAACACAAATGCACTAGCACATTCTTAATTGTGACACTACCAACCTTGGATGTATGAATTCTTAAAAGTTAGATAATGATTATTTGGTATATATCACTAATTTTCAGTTTAATAGTATAGTATAAATCTATTTAAAATATATAAACATAATCCATATTCACCCTAAGACTAATTAATAAGCAAATTATAAGAACAATTAGTTCTAAGCGTGATATTGAGTCTAAGAGACTTTTCTCTCTAGGAGAGATTAGGGTTTTGCCCTTAAACCTTAGCCGCCGCTCCTTCCTCCTTCATTACCGTTGTCATGGCCATACCGACCACCACCATCGGCCCCTCTCATGCTTCTCCTTCAATCGATACTACAACATCGGCCCTATTCACCACCACATCGAACGCCCAGGACTCAACGGGCGCCTATGGCGATACAGGGAAGGTACGAGCCCTATGTCTCTTGTTCGTCGTCGTCTTCTATAGGGCAATTATCAAATGGTTAAGGTGGGTTTGGGATCGGGGGGTGGGACGGTAAGACGATGTACCGATCTACGACACCCATTGTCGGGCTATCCCGACGTTTCAAGCCGACATGCCGATCAAGTCTCTTCGTGCGAAGCATCCCAAGCTGATCCGGAGATCAAGATCGGTCAGGAGGCGTTCTGCTACTGGTTATTTCGTTCTAGTTTGGTTATTTCCGGTACGTTGTTTTAGGGTCTTATCGTTTTTGCATTAGTTTGGATGTTATTTTCTTATGGGTTGTAGGACCTTTAGGTTCCATGTTCTGTTATTTTAATATGTCGGTACGAGGATGTCCTCAGGTTGTGTGTACGAAATAAAGTAGGCTTCTTTTACGGGTCCACGAGAACCAAATTAACTACGATCAATCGGAACGATATTCTGGAGCCCAGAGTTTTTTAGACCTCCTATGTAATGTTTTCATTTCGCAAATAACCAAATTATATGCATTTAATAAGTTGAGGCACAAGAAGAAAACTGTATATTTTTTATAAATTATTTTGGGTATTAAATTTTTACTTGGCTTGATTAGAGACTAAAAAAATTAGTAGAGCAAAATATTAAAATTTTGTTTTGGAATTACAAGTAAGGGTCAGCCAATCTTTTTCAGATTTATTAAAATATATTATCCTCTCAAAAGAACAGGATAATATGAACCCACTGCACAGTGTGCAGAGAAGGAGCTGCAACCTTAATCTCATCGAGCAACTGATTGGTTGTCTCTGCCACGCTGGCACAAGATCCCACGACATGATTGGTTGGGATCTCTTAACCTAAAAAGCACATCCACGTGTCACTCACCCAGTTAATAACCATTTTATTCCTTGAAACTTCCTATTACCCACCTCGATTACCTCACAAAATCCCAGTATCCACTTTCATGATTCAACTACAAACCTGATACTTTTATGTTATATAATAAATATAGTATTAGATATTTGTAAATAAATGAGTTAAAAACTTATTTTTGGAGAATCTAGTTTAGTTAGAGCAACCACTGTTGCAAGAAGACATTATTTCATGTATATATGCATTTATATATATACTTAATTATAACATGAATTTGCTGTTAAAAAAACATGAATTTGAGTTCATTAAAATGAAAAATTAAGAATTAACCTTACCCATAACATAGTAAAATATTAATATGTATATATACATATACTTAATTATAACATGAATTTGAGTTCATTAAAATGAAAAATTAAGAATTAGTTTTACCCATAACATTGTAAATATTAATATGTATATATACAATCCAAAAACACCATAAAACTTGTTTCCAGTCCTCTTCTCTCTCTAGACATGGTAAGAAATGTAGATTTGATTGTAATTTGTACACACAAAAAAAAAAGACAAAATGTTCAAATATACGTGATATACCTATAGAAATCAAAAGAATTAAATAAATATGACATTATAAATGCCATTTTTTACTGTTTTTTTTTTCATTTTTGTTGTGAGGTAATAAAAAGAAAAGACTAGAGAGAGAGAGAGGAATCATGAGTACTCCAGCTTCATGACACAAGTGAAGAACTGAGAAATCATATCTGACATGACCTAAGATTCGCGTGTTTGTGTAACAAGTCATATATACATATATCTATATATA
>JAYMSV010000041.1:0-25819 GCA_036897745.1 Erodium moschatum
TTTTCCATCACTAGTATATGTAACTTTTTTCTCACTTCAGCTATGCTCTGGCCTCTGTCGAGAAATTTCTAGTTTGACTTCCCACCAAAACTAATTTTGAAGTCCCTTACGAAATTTAGGTGGACACTAATGACAAAACCGAACTTCCCTACTAAATGAAAGGTTTTTTTGCAAAGATTTCAAGAAAGGAGGTTATGGAACCAAATACATTATCAAATGAGGCTACTCTAAAAATTTACCCGGCCTCTATGTGTATTATAGAGACAATGTGGTTTTCCTTTCAGCACCAAAACAATGTCGTTTTTTTTATAATCCAAACCTTGACACGGATACGGTTGAGCATATACGATTCTGCAAACCAAATTAATGGAGTAGATGATGGGAATGAGTTTTTTTTTTATCCTCATCGAACTGATTTAATTGCACGAGAGAATCTCCTTATTAAATCCAACATTTTTAATTCTTTCCCAAATCTTTGATGGGAAATTACATGGAATAACTGTATCTTCTAAACAAAAATCACGTTGCAATATTTACTTTAGAAGCGTTATATGTTGCAATCCCGTGTATCATTAATTATGTCACTATTTTTTTTTGTATAAAATCAAAAGTTTCTTTATTGTAAATATCAACAATATTTATGGTTCGATATTACGATATGATGTTCTTAAACGTCTAGAGTTACAAATGATATATTTTAAAAATATAAAACCGCAACATACACGTTAGTGATGCATCAAAATATATTAAATCGTTTAAATAATTTCTACATAATGTATTTTAAAGTATAAAGTTGTAACATATATGCATGCATTGGCATTTGAGTCCATTCATTTGTATTGACATAATGATACAAAAACATCAAAAAATTTTAAAATTAAAAGTTCAAACGTGATTTTCCTTTAAAACATAAGTTAACGTATAATTACCCCTTCTAAAACCACTCAACCGGACACGTTTCAGTTCAATCAGAACCATGAAGTCCGATCGGGTCAGAGGTCAGCCCGTCTTATTATCTCGAATTTTGGGATCGGTCTTACCCGCATTTTTAGGACACTTCCGGTAAATAGTGACTCGGTGTAATACAGTGGTCTCACTGTGACACGTGTAGTAAAAAAGATAAACTCAAAGTCAAATTAGAATTTACAAATAAATATTTAGACATAATTTACCGTTTTAGGTGTACACGTGTCAGCTCTTATATACAGCAACATCACGTGCTTTCCTTTTTCGTATCTCTATCCGTTTTATTCATTTTTCATTAATGCTAATTTATAGCTCCACTGTCTTCATATTACATAATTATCACATGTTTTCTTTCAACAAATTGTGTTAATCCAGCTTTAAAATTTAAAAATTAATTTTCTTTGTTTTCAGAAATAATTGAAGTAGAGTGTTCATTTTTTGAGATAAAATTGGGAAGTTTTATTAATCAATTAAATAGTCATTTAAGACTACAACAAGTTCATCCGAGATTTCAATCCGATAAACTAAATCTCAATCTGATAAAGCTTTCAGTTTCGTGCTGCAATCCGACACCAACAATCCGAAAGGCGATATCATGTTGTCATTTCCATTAATTGTCTGAACCACCTCTAGACAATCGGACTCTTAAGGCGTAGGTTTAAAGCTTAAATTTACTTTGAAATTATTTTAATTTAATTAACTGTTTCATTTCAAAATAGAGTAATACTTTATTTTAAGAAAAATAAATTACAGTATTCAACTTCACGCGCATGTTCATAAATTTGCTCGAGAGAGTGTGACCTTCACTCGACCGTTTTTTCTCCGGACTGGGTTGCAGAGTTCTCTGCAAAAAGCTCCAACATTTATTCAAAATTTCAATCCGAGAAAGCTTCGGAGGCAGAGAAGCACAACGCCATGTTCTCTTCCCGTTGCTCAGCAAGCAAAGGGCCTTTCAAAGCCATATGGGTCGCTGCTTATTTTCACAGTAAGCTTAAGAAGACCCAGATCGTTCAGACCGATATCGTCTCCGCCGTCGGTTTGTTTCCTTCTCTCTATTTCGCTGCTTAGGCTTTTCTGAGCTTTTTTCTCGATCTCGTTTGGCTTCCGAGAAAGAACTAGAACAATGGCTGGGAAAATCGTCGTGGCTCGCACATGGGGTGGTGGGCTTGTTACCTATACTTGATTCTCTGGTCTTCACCTGACAACCAAATCATGGGGCTAATTTGTATTTGTGTTTTGTTTAGCATCTTGTTCGTTGTGCCGTCCTTGAAGCTTTGTTGGGTGGTCATTGTTTTGGATTTTCTAGTTGGAATTTGATTTTATTTAGGACTATAATCTCTATGGGTACTTGCAATGAGCTAATATCATCTGGGTTCTGCTCCAAGTTGATTTTTGTTGTCCTTTCTCTTGTTTCTGATGTTGGGTTTTGCTTTGATTTGTAGTACATTTACTGTTTCTACTAGCTATTGGATCCTTGAGACCTTGATCTGTTGATTTTTCATGACTCACAGGCAAATTACATTTTTGTGTGGGTCTGTGGGAGTTTGGTTTCCTGTTACATATAATGCTATTAATTATGAGGGGAGTATAGATGGGTTGATAAGCATCATTTATTTTTCCCTGAAGAAATTAGGTCACTTGTTTATTCTGATGAGTGGAAAATGATTTCATGGTACATTGACTTTCTATCGGATTTTCAGTCACTGATCTGTGTCTTTGTATGTTCTTTTTAGGTTTGGAAAGGGTCTAATAAATGGACTGTGAAGCTTTCAATTTTGGCATTTGTAATCTAGGTTAAAGTGAGAATGCCGTTCCTCAATGTAAAAGATTTGGGAAACACTAATATAATTGAGCAGTATAGCTGAACTCAACCTTGAATTTGTGCAAGTTTTAGTTACCAGCACTTGAAAATGGATTAATTAAGTAGAATAAGCCCTGACCAGTGTATAGGAGGATGCAAGTTAAAGAAATTGGTTTTGGGAAATTCTCAGAAAACTAACATAGGAACTAGCAAATGTGGCTCATTTTGAATGAAGACACTGAAAACTCTAAATTTCACTCTTAAGTTTCATGTTATTGAAATTACTTTACAGATAGATTCATTCTACCTGTTGAACATTAGTTTGGTGCCCCTTGCAGATAAAATGTTGCAAGATGATTTTGGTATCATCACATACAGAGTGTTAGCCTATCTTCTTCTCGGCGTTGTCAGAATACAGTCAAAAAAGGTTAAATACATGTTCGATGACTGCGAAGAGGTTCTAAATAGGATCAAAGAATTCATTAGTCAGAAACATACTTCGCGTGCTGACACTCTCCATGCACCTTATATCTCAATTACTCTACCAGAGAGGTTCGAGCTTGATGCTTTTGATCTGGACATCATTGAGGATTTCAGTAGGTGAGCTATAAAAAGTTCTTTGGTTTGTTTTATTCCATTTTTTGATGACCTTTCTTTGATACATCTTTATTTCTCCACTTTCAAAAGCAACGTGGTGCCCAACGAAGCCATCACCCTTAAAGGTATTAGAGCTTCCTTGAATGCTTTGTTATTTTCGAAACTTAAAATTTTGGTCTATTACGTGATTTGGCATTAAACATAACAGATACTGCATGGGAAAACCTGGGAATGGTGCAGTTTTCTCTAGATAAGGTATGCGACCACAAGTGTTACCCTTTTCGATTGAAGTTTTCTCATTTATTTTCATGTAAAAATTCTTTCTGTTTTCAACTTATGGTGTCTAAATTGGAGCGAACAATTCACAATGAGTCTGATATTAGTAGTTGCAGTTTGGAAGCTCAAATTGTATCAATTTTGCAGTATCAATTCGAGTTCAGTGCAGCCAATCCAGATTCTTGCCTCGTTGATGATGACCCTCCAGATGAAGAGTACGCACAATAGAATAATATTTTTTTCTCCTAAAAATCTTGTTTGCTTTATTCCTTTTTATAGATGAATTTTAACATGCATTTTGTTATTTTCGTTGTAGTTTTCTTTTACCATTTATGATGGACAAGGACATGGAGGTAGGCACATCGGGCAATCAAAGGAACTTAGAAGAAAGTTTGAAGAAGATTCCAGACATCAGATTCTCTCAAGAAGACTGCATAAACCTTGAGAAGTTGAATGGGGTTGAGCTCGAGGAAGAAACTCCAGCCCTTGTTGAACATGTGGATGAAGGTCATCATCAGGATGAAGGAAAGTTGACGACTCTTAGCAAACGGGAAGACCTAGAAGAATCTACAATGAATACTTTTACTGGGTCTCATGAGAAACCTCAAGAGATTGTTAAACCATTTGATAAAGATGGTCTAAATGTAAAGATCCCAGAAGTGGCACTGTTAGAAAGTGACATGCCTTTGGTGATTGAGGATGACGCCAATCTCAGCAATTTACTGGCAAGTATGGAGAAACTTCAAAACACTATAGTCTCTAATGAAAGATTCCCCAATCCAGGAATGTTTTTTAGGGCTGAGGAGGAATCTTCAAGTACTGTTCTGCAACATGAAGAAGAAGAAAAGCATCACAGTGATGGAAAAGATGCAGAAACGGCATCATCAGAAGACATAAGATGTCAGATTAATACAGACGATCAACCCTCATCTCTCACCCCCGATATAACTCCGAAGCCCAAGTTTACAGATCACTCAGGTACAATATATCTGAAGATGAATATTAACATTTGGGCTTTATAGCTTCTTCTACAAATCCTAGAACTGTTAATACTGACCTTTCTCCATGCAGGAGGCTCTTTCGATGTTCAATCTTTTTATACTTTGTAAATTTTAGCTGTAACCAGCAATTGTATTTCTCAGTGAATCTATCATCTCAGCAAGCATGTCACTTACACCAATTCCTCGTTCAATCCAGCTCATACTACACCGAAGTACATGGTTCTTCCAACACCAACTACTGTGAAGCCTATTCAGAAAATGAAAAGAAAATGCATCATTGACGACCCCGTCATGTTGTCAAATCAGTATGTGATGATTATCTTATTGATTTCTACATGATCATTTGAAATGTGTTTTGACTGCTAATATGTAGAAGGGTGTACTGGACTTTGCATGTTAGTTTTGACATCGTTTTGATGATAGGTACAGCCTTTGTTTTTGTTATATATTTTACTATTTTAACCAACAATTTCCAATTAAGGTAGGGTTTGATACCTTTTTGTACTTTGTTTACTATCTCCAATTCAAGAAGCAATAAGTCTCCAAATATGTAGCAAAGAAACATAAGATGTGTGGAAAGTGGTCAAGCACTTGAACTTTAGTCTTGGCCTAGGGTTCAAGTCCCCGCAGTAGTACCTTCTCCCACTTTTATCATCTCTTTTTCCCACTCTTGTCGGGCTTCTCTCTATCTTTTCAACTTCTGTTTGGCCTCTTTCTCAAGGCTGGGCCAAGTGGCAAAGTTAGAACTTCTTTCTAGTTTAACGGATGTCTCGAGCCCAAAATACATCAATCTTAAGTACATAAATTTGAAGAATAATTTTTTTGGTAGTCCTTGTTTCTGGTGGGAGTGCTGGAGATAAAGATCACTAAATAAGTAGTTAGGATATCTATCATCTCTTAGAGTTGTATCCTACTAGAACTATACTTCTGTGCTTATAAATATAAAATACAGGGTTCTGCGCCAGAATTTTACAACAACAACTTCAATTTCTGAACCTGTAGAGATTGCTATCTTGTGTATAAAGATACCATTTTTCAGATTTTAGAATAAACTTCTGGGTTATGATCATTATGGCATATTTAGCTCCTAATCTTTTGATATAGACTGAAAGTTCAGCAAGCAAATGTGGGTCTTGCTTCACCTAAATACTTCCCAATTTTCAGGGTAATGAAGAACAGCATAGAAGACCCAAGTGATTTGGTGTCAAAAAGAAGGAAAGTTCATCATAATTTACTGTCCGCATGGAAGGCTTGGAAGATACCCAGTCTCCCCCACAGTTTCTTAGAGCCTTTGCTTACTGGTAAGTTGGTTTTCAACTTTTTATTGATCCCTTTATGGTTGATGAATTCTGTTCTATTTTGACATTATTAACTGCAGGTCCTGCAGTCCAGCTTAGGTCATTCTTCTGCACAAAGAAACTAGAGGTCCCGGAACGTATGGACATTGATCAAGCTACTGAAGAGTCTCCAAAGTCTGCTGAAACTGTGGAGCCTCCTGCAGAGATCCCTGAAACTGTTGAAGCTGCTGAGAAAATCCTAGATTGTGTTGAGACTTCTGATTCTCCTATGCAACAAAGTGTGTCGGTATCTCCAATCAATGCTGTGGAGGAACCACAAATCGCTCCAGAAACTCCTGTTCGACAAGCATCATCAGTGAGGTTTATGAAGGAACCAGAGCTTGCCCCTGAAACACCTAATCCACAAACACCATTGGTGAGATCAATTGGGACTTTCAAAGAGTCTCCTATCAACTCTGATACAGTAAGACCCGCAAGCTTGTGTTTAAGTACAGAGAATTATTCAATATCTCGCGAGGATGAAGAGCTCGGTATCAATCTGATAAACGAGGTAAAGTAATATTTGATTCAAAGATAGAAGGGATAATGTATTTATTTTTTGCAACTATTAGTCCTCTTCTTTGATAGTTGTAAATAAGTATCCTGAACTCGTCTCTCTGTTGCAATTTGTACAAAATGACGATTTTACTTTTAGAATTTAGATTTTAAAAATAATAATTAAATAACAAAAAAAAATCAAGTTTTCATAATTTTCTTCCTCTTTCTACTGTACAAAGAGTAAGATATGAAATTTAAGGGATTAAAAATCTGGATTTGTTGTTCCTTAATTATTATTTTCAAATATAAATTTCTAAGGGTAAAATTGACATTTTAATATAAATTTATACGAAGTGCAACAAAAAACTAGTTCAGGGCATTTCTTTTGCAATTATCAAAGAAGAGGGTTATACACTTATACAAAAAGGGAATATCTCAGTTTATTTTCATGTAATTATCCCAAGGGATAATACATTATCATCCATTGGAATTCTGTGCTTTATAATTTGACTTCCCTCTATTTTCCTTGTATCAGGAGATCAGTTCAAGATATGAAGACAATGATAAACAAGGTGATAACTCAATTTATTGACATTAATCAGAATTTCTTGTATTCATTTTCCTATGTTTGCATAATAGTGCTTCATACGGAATTCTTAATTATTTATATATTTTGTTGATTGTAGATGTATCCCCAGGAAGAACAAGGTAATGTCGATAAGGCTTTTGCGGTTTCTTCTATTGGTTTCAAAGCCTAATTTCAAATCCCTTTAAAGTTTTTAAATTTGTATTATACAGAATTGCAAGAATATTAAAACAGAAGGGCGAGGATGGAATGATGAACTTGTCCAAGGTTCTAAAGGGTAAAACCAAGAAACACAGCGCTCAACTGTTTTATGAGATTCTGGTATGATCCCTTACAACTCAGTTGCTATAGTTTATTTCTGCATCCATTAACATGAACACGTATGTGCTTTGTCGTTAATAGGAATAATTGCAAAAAAGTACCCTGAGATATTCATACTTCGCAACTTGTAGCCCTCCTCTGTGATAATTGTAAAAGTGCCTGAAATTGTCTTTTTGTGCACTTTGTGTAACTTTGTTTACCTCTTGTTTTTAACTAGAAATTGTAAGGGTAAAATCATCAATTTTATACAAATTGCAATACAAAACAAGGTCAGGGTGCTTTTTGTATTTAATAAAGAAGAGGGTTACTAGTTGCAAAAATGATTAACTAGAGTACATTTTTGCAATTATCCCTCATTAAAGCAAAACAAGATCAACTTAAAAAAAAATATATTATCAAATACCCATTTAGAAGTTCTGAAATCTTATCACAATTGTCTCTTTAAAATGACAATCCAGGTGTTGAAGAGTGGAGGATATGTAGATGTGGAGCAAGCTTGTGCTTATGGAGATATTCGTGTGCGGAGACTCCAAAACTGGGGACAAAATGATGGAGCCCATTGAGAGCTTAAAGTTTAGAGTTTTTGTTCACTGACATAGTTAACCTGCCTGCATATACAGTCCTCCGTAACACAGCCAAGTCGAAGAACCACAACACATCTGCTTATCAGTTTTTTTTGTTCAGTTAGCAAGCAGTTTGACCTGAGAGACATATAGATACTGAATCTCTTGATGGAAACAATGTATCTAACAAAGTTACACATGTCGGCTTTATGAGGTGATATTCTGAAGTACGAGATGCGAAAACCAGGTTTTTATGTTGTTGTATTGGAAATTGGATTATGAGATTCACAGTGATGCAAGTTTGTAATTTATGTTCTTGGTGTATATGGTTTTTGTCTTCCTGATATGTTTGAGGCCAAGTTGAATGAAGTAGTCTCTTTGCAGATTAAGGACTGCTGTAAGTGACACCATCATGTTGAACCCAAAATATATTTAAGATGTTGTGCAGATTTCTTGGGAAATAACATGAGATTAAGAATGCATTTTCCAGACCCGACTCTCTTTTTATCGATAAAAAAATATTTAAAAAATGTATAGAAAAAGCGGCATGAGTAAAAAATCACAAATCACTAAATCAACAAAAGAATCCAACATAAAAAATAGAACAAAGAAACAGTCTCACTGTTCAGAAGGAGTGAATGATCCCGTCCAGACGTTACACTAATAACAGTGCCACGGAGACCAAAGAAGGTAAACCTTCTGACCTCAAAGAGACAACACAAAAGGCAGCGTGAGTTCCGAAAAAAAAAATCACAAATCACTAAACCGTCAAAAGAATCCAACATACAAGAAAGAACAAAGAAACAATCGCACCGTTCATAAAGAATGAATGAACCGCCCGAACTCCAGACGTTACACTAATAGACAATATCACAGAGACCAAACGAAGATAAACCTTTTGACCTCAAGGAAACAACACAAAACGCACCCTTCAACTACCCGGGATGTTGAGCAAAACGACCCCTTATGGGATTAGGAATACACCCTAATTTGAATCTTAATCACCAAATTAATAGTGCATTTTTTTAGACTTCACTCAAACTTTGGACATTATTATCTCAAGGATAATATTTTTTATATCGTTATTATGATTTGAATCTCGTTGTGATTTGACTCAAACTATGACCTTCACTCTTTGTGAATAATATTTTAATATTATGTGTTTTAAATATAATAGTATTTATATCATCACAGTGATTAAAATCCTGATAGACAATAATGCACTGTAGTCTTTTAATGACATTAAAAATAAAATAAAAGCTGAGCAACACAGAATGGGATAGTGCTTTAGGATTTCCTGCAGTCGTTGGCCCATGAGGCCCAATATGTGTTTCTGACCCATGAGGCCCAATCTGTGTTTCTGACCGGCTTGAACCCCTAAGTTCAGTTCTCGTCCTTCTTCTCCCAAAACCCTACTCTCTTTCGTGATCTACGGTCACTGGTAATTTCTCTCCTCCGTCTTTGAAGAATCAATTCTGTTTGTGAATCATCAAGCTCCATTTTACACAGGTTTGGTGTTTTTGTTGGCGCTGAGGATTTTGAAATGGCAAGCCAAGCGGCTAGTTCTTTCAATGGCAACGTGAAGGTATCGCTTTCAGTACTTATGTTTTTCTGTGCATCTCTGTATCTCCAATGAACCATTTTGTGTTTGTATCTCGAAACCCAACTCGAAGTATGTAATTATTAGCTGAACAGCAAGCACGCTAGGTGTTTGTGAAATTTACTGTGAAGATTTGGGCTTCTGATGTGGTTACTTTTCTTAAATTTATAATTTTTATTGTTGGGGGATTGCATATCAATTGTAAGCTGACATAGTACTATAGATATTCTTCAGAGTTTATGTGGTGCATTGGCTGTAATTTTTAGCATTCGAGCCCGAACCCATCTGGTTATTGATTTGGGTTAGTAGTTTTTCTTCCATTTCTGTTTATGAGTAGTTGAGATGGCAATAGTTGAACCCTGCCACATAGCATTGCTTTTCTTAGTGTGATTAGTTGGATTGAGGGGAATTCATGTTATTTGTGGTTAATAGCTCATGTTTTAAGTAAATGCTATTGCATTTTGTGGAAGTGTCTCTGATTATAGCTGCTATTAGTGGATTGTTACTCCTTTCCTCGTGTATTTTATGAAATCCACTTAGAGTGTGGTTTTGTAGCATTGAGGTGTATCTTGTTTTGACTTCACTGACTTGATAGTTGATACCCAAAGGAAATGATGACTGAATGCGATCTTTTGATATTTATGCAGAAAGCACTTGCTGGTCTGAGGCGTATAAATTTGGATGGTCTGCGATGGAAAGTATTTGATGCCAAAGGCCAGGTTCTCCACTATAACTCCATATGATGCTTTTAGGTTTTATAAATTATTGGGGTACTGTTCTGTTTTCGTCTTCAGCTTAATATGAAAAAATGTTTGTTTCAATTTGAAGCTAGTCTTTCCTCTCCCTTTAGAAGAGATATTCCTGGTCAACTCTGTAAATGGAATGAAATGTTACCAGGGGTGAATTTAAGGATTGCTATAGCATTGGAGAATCTGTAATTTCAATATGATACAAAATTATTTTTGCTGACAGTTTTATTGGCTTGAAGCTGTGTAGTTTAATGAAGGTTAACACTGTCACTTTCAATTAGGTACTTGGTAGATTGGCATCCCAAGTAGCTACTGTGGTTCAGGGCAAAGATAAGCCAACTTATGCACCTAATCGCGATGATGGCGACATGTGCATTATAATAAATGCAAAGGATGTCTGTGTCACAGGAAGAAAATTAACGGATAAGTTTTATCGCTGGCATACCGGGCAAGTACCACTGATTTTTTTTATTTATTACCGATTGTAATTTGCTTTAATATTGGCGTGTTACAAAAGTGAGTTACAAGTTTGTTGTGATTATCACAAATTTAAGTTGAGCTTAGTTTAAATTTAGCTTTGACAAATATTTATCAACGCTAAATGACTTGATAAAAAGATGGATTATTATCATCCATGCCTGCATGCAAATTGAGTTCTTTCAGTGAAAAGGGGAAAATTATAATTTCATCCATGTAGTTTCTTCATTCCCAGTAAGTCATTTCTGTTAAGCCATTAAATTTTTTTTATCTATGTTAAATATGTGTATACCTACTACAGGTATGTTGGTCATCTCAAAGAAAGGAGCTTAAGGGACCAGATGGCAAAGGACCCTACCGAAGTCATCCGTAAAGCTGTTCTGCGCATGCTTCCAAGAAACAAATTGCGTGATGTTAGTATCGTGTTAAATTAATTTACATCATTCACTTGAAATATGAGTCTTATGCATTTTTTTGGTTTGTGCCTTTCACATTCATGCTTCTAAATCTTGTAATTTATCATCATCATATGCAATCGATTGATCTCTCTATTTTAAAATAAGGGTCCATATTCCCATTTTGGAAGAATCAATGGTAAGGATATTAGTTGCACTACACGCATAGCTAACTTACCAAAAATGAAATTGGACACTCGTTTAGGAACTTAAAAAAAGGTGAACACTTGTTTTAGAATGGAGGGAGTAGTTATTTATATAGACATGGATGAAGTTTTAGTTTGGATAACCTACTAGAGGGAATCCGACATCTTAGTTTGGTAATGAAAGAGACCTCGACAGTTCTTATATCTGCTCCTTTCTAATCAATTGTAGAAATAAGATTTTTCTGTATTTTATGTGTCTACCATAATCTGTAGTATCATTTTTTAGATTATTGCTATAGGTTTGCTTTGCTAATTTTGAATGCGACTCATATACATTGAATGTCTTAGTGGGTAAAACTAGCTTTTTAATTAGATTATTGTTGGTGGTTGTGGATGCAGGATAGAGATCGAAAATTAAGAATATTTGCTGGTGGTGAGCACCCCTTTGGAGATCGACCCGTTGAACCTTATGTCATGCCTCCTAGGAAAGTACGAGAAATGAGGCCCCGTGCAAGACGTGCCATGGTTCGGGCCCAGCTCAAGGCTGAGCAGCAGGAACAAGAGGCTGCTAGTGATCAAAAGAAAGGCAAAAAGAGAGCAGAAAACAAGCAAGTAGATGCATAGGAGTTTTACTGATATTCAACCTTTAAACATCTCCATAAATTCCACAAATGTGGACATGATATATGTCTTGTTTGAATCCTAGTCTCATTGCATGGGCAGTTTAAACTTTATTTGAATATTTATTGTGTAACATGGTTTTTTATATGGAGTCCGTTTTGACCAATATTCAGTTTAATGAAATTCTTAGGGCATACACAGTGGAGCCTCCGCCATCGGTGACCCAACTTGGCCTCCGCTGCTACCTCCTCTGTTAACCTCCGGTTTAATGACCCATACCGACAACCAGAGGTCGGCATCCACTCGAACTCAGCCAATTACAAGCTGTCACGTGCCCCTCTTCTAACAAAAATTTAATGAAAATGTTATCATCTCGGGACCCTCTTTATATAAATCAGATTTTTATTTTAAAAAATACTTGTAAATCTAAAATTTAAAAGAACACAGTTTTTTTTTAAAACATTTATAAAAATTAAAATATCATATTTTGATTTATTCAATTAATTAACTAAATACATATTTAAATGTAATTAACACAGAAAAGAGACTCCATTGTACATACTCTTGAAAACTCAGGAAATTTGCTGGAAATGTTCACAAATACCACACCTTCATAGAGATTTGCCAGAATGCCAAAATATTACAAATGAAAATCCTATTATCTTAATTCCACATGCGAATGTGATGAACAAAATAGAAAAGGTTCTGCTGAAGAAAACGAGTTGCAGAAAAAGAAAGTGCAGGCAAGGAAAGCAAACACGCCAGGCCCATATATCTTCCTAATAGTGTATAGGCTTCTAGTCACTAGAAGCTCCATCATCTTTATCTTCAAGGTCAGCAACAAGCTTCTCTATAAACCTTCTTTGTTCTCCTTCAATCACAGATTTTCTTGACTGATCACCCCCACTTTGGCCATCATTCAGTACAGGATCTGATTGGCAGAGGACCAGAGCAACACCTAATGTTTGGAAACAACACAGAAGTAATTGTCACTACAAGAAATTCCCGAGACATTAATTATAGATGAAGGAAAAGAAAAGGCTGCATGATTGGAATATTAAGATGCCATGAAACACAGAACCGAACCCCTCACACCAAAGGAAAACTAAGAAATTGAATTATGAATCCTCTATCTGATTAAAAAAGTTTTCATCCTGGAAAATACAAGGAAGACTGATCACATGAGATAAATAAATGTGCTATGAACATAATTGCACACATGAAAAAAACTAAGGGATAATATCACATAAGTACACTAACCTTGTCATATTTCTAGCTAGCTAACTACACTAAACTTCCAAAGTTTCCCACTTAACTAATAAATGATAAAAATACCCCTGCAACAATTTAGGGATCTCAGGCAAAATCTGCTGTACCAGTGGCATTTTCTTGAAAATTTGAAAATTCAGGAAGGGTGTTTTTGTCATCTACTACCAAAATAGAGTGAAGTGAGAAAGTTTGAAAGTTTAACGTAGGTGAATGAGAAAATTTAAAAATCATTGTAATGCAACATACCATACGAAACACATCCGTAGGAAAATTATAACTACATGTTCTCACTAAACAACTGGTTAAGTCCTCGCAATGACTATTTATCTATCTTTTATGCATGGATAAGATTAAGGTTGTAAAAGATGCTAGGCATTTTCAGGCGGATAGGACTTTTGGGAATTAATCGGGGACTAGTCCGGGATTATCCGGGAACTAGTTGGGGATTTTTACAATACTGGATAAGATACTTACATAATTGCTACACGAAAAGGAGAGTGTAATTTTTACACATCAAAGTAAGACGATGAGAAGTGCATAGTATGTTCGTCAATATAATACCTTCAGGTGTACATCTCCTGCCAAAAATATGCAAACCTACATAATTTGCTTTCACTGCTCCACTGTTGTATACCAAAAGGGTGGGAAGATTTTGATCTGGATAGTTAGGAATGCAATCTGTAGATATAATTTTAACAAATTTTGTTGCCGGATATCTTTTTGCCAGTTCTTCCAAAGATCCCAGCAAGACCCCACACTGCTGAATCCTATCAGAACAAAAATTCAACATACCACACATCAACTATTCAAATGAGCCTGAGTGAACAGTTCTTGGGAAAACAATGACACAAATCAGACAATTCGAATAATCATACCCGTCCTTGTAGAGAATCACCACAACCCAAACATCAGGAGGGGCTTGTGACACCTCACGAACGAAATCAGATCCAGAAATAGGAAGAACTGATCCAAATCTTATAACTTTAGCTTCTTCTCTAAGCTCAGACAATCTCTTCTTCCTATAAAGAGAATTCATACAAATGATTGTAGCAAATATTTGAAGGAAACACCACTTTCAACAATTCTCAATGCTTGATCATATCAAATCTTATATTAAAAAAAGTGAGCTCCTTTTAACCTCAAGTGCAAAGTTAGACAAAACCCAGTTTAGATTATCTTCAATTTATATGAAATAACAGAACAAATCAGATTCTCTGCCAAAATATTATCAAATATTCGAATTTACTTGATTTGTGACATTCGCTCTAACCCCAAAAGCGGATCGGTAAAGATAAAATGAACCCAATCCGAGATTCAAAAATCGATTATGATTTGGGACAGAGGGACGAACCTGTATTCTTCGAGGAAGCGGTCATCGTCGAGGTCGTCTTCAAGATCTTCGAGCTCGTCCTCGTTTTTGTTATCGATCCAGGACTTGTCTTTGGGGATGGAATCAGAATCAGGAGCGGGAGAGAAGGGATCGGGCTTGAAGACTGGGGCCTTTTCCGGGAGATTCCCGAGCTTCCTCTGAATATCGTCCCACTGCGTCGACGCGCCTTCCACGTCCTTGTACACGAAGTGATAATCCGCCATTTTTTTTCTTCTTCTTCGATTCGATGCTCTGCTACTCTCTCTCTGTTCTGTGGATACTTAGCTTTTGATTGATGAACATGCCTATGGATTTCTATACATTGGGCCTTAAAATTAAGCCCATATTCAATTTTGGCCCACTGAGCCCCAGCAAAGAATTAAGCCCATAACACTAAGCCCATATTCCAACTCGGCCCACTGAGTCCTCGACCGAGTCATAAACGGGGCTCAGCCGACTCGTCTCGTCTCCATCTTCACTATTTACAGTGGTTTCTTAAACTCCACAGCGAAGCGAGAAGACGAAAGAGGAACGATATGGGTTCTGTGGAAGCGGTGATCACGCAAATCCAGGGTCTGTCGAGCAGCGCCGGAGATGTACCAATCCTTCACAATATCCTGAGACAAGCCGAAGACTCGCTCCGCGCTGAGTCAACTCGGCTGGCTCCGTTTCTGGACCAACTCGACCCCTCCAAGCACTCCCTCGGTTACCTCTATGTCCTGTAAGTTTCGATTCGCTCGCTTAATTCCATTAGGGTTTCCACATGCACTCTGCTCGAGTCTCTGTGTAGCGTGTGGTGTGGATCACGAAAATCCGGGTAGGACCTCGTCGTTCTAGGATTTTAGGGTTTTGGAGAATTCGGGAACGGCAATGGCTGTGTTTGATCGATAGAGATATGGATATATATTGTGTAAACCTGTAGATTTTGTTTTGCATTAACAATGCTGTTGTTATTAGTTGTTGATTTGTTTATCTAAGCTTCAAGGAAGTGAGAACTGGAAAGGGAAAAGGAAATTGATTACACTACATTGTAAAATTGTTGTATTAGGTTTAATGTTGATAGATTTTTGCTTTCTTATGGAGGTTATGAAGTTTTGGGGCTCTCTGAGCTATAATTTGGCAGTGATTGAAGTGATGTGCCTCCTGAGTTTCTTGATGGTTAAGGCATGTATGTTAGGGTAGCTTTTCTCGAGAGGTTGTTGAAGTAATTAAGTAGTTATGCCTTAGTTGCTTGGTATTCTATACATTGCTGCCACTTAAGGTAATTGTTATTGGTATTGATTTTGGTCCTGGAAGAGAATATTATGTTCATCTGTATTTTGTAGAGATGCATGCACATCGGGTCGTATCTCAAAGGAGCAAGCCAATACGGTGGTTGTGGCCATTGCCAAATTTATCAGTTCTTGTTCTGTAGAGCAGATTCGTCTGGCGCCTGAAAAGTGTATGTTTCCTCGACTTTTGTTTATTTATGGAACTCTTTTTTTGCCTCTGTTTGACTCATAATTGATGTAAATTTGATTAATTTGCAGTTACAGCCATATGTAGGAGGTTGAAGGACCAAGTAATGTTGCTTGAAGCTCCTTTACGGGGTGTAGCTCCAATGCTGACTGCTGTCCGGAAGCTTCAGACTTCCCCAGAACATTTAACTATTTTACATCCAGATTTTCTTCTTCTTTGTTTGTTGGCAAAGTGCTATAAAACTGGGTTTTCATTGTTGGAGGATGACATATTTGAGATTGACAAGCCAAGAGATTTTTTTCTCTACTGTTATTATGGGTAAGTCAGTTAGCTTTGTGTACATGTCATGTCAGAACTTTCTATAGGAAGATATTCTGGCATTAGCTTCTGATGAGTTTCATTGTTTCATTTGGGAGGGGTCTGCATATAGAGTAACATGGTGTAGTTTTTTGTGAAGGCCTTTTCTTCCCCTGTTCTATGTTCGTTTGTGATTAAGGCTGTTAGTAATTTCTAATTTGGAAACTAGGCAGCCTAGATGCATATGTACCTTCTGTTTTCTACTAATTCTTGATATGTAGAAAATTTAAATACGACTATCCAACAGATGGCGTATACCAGTTTGTTTACTTTGAGGAATAGGTTTGAACCAATGTTTAGAGAACCCTTAGTTTCTTCTTCAGAACATAGTCTAGTTGATAATAGTGCAACTGTTCGGTAACAATAATAATATTATTACTATAGGATGCATTTCACATCTTACACATGAATACAAAAGATTTTGGAACACAAAACATAAAATACTTGACACAAACATTGTGGATTATAAAATGCTTGACATTGGATGTGAAAAAGATTAAGCGAAAGAGAAAAGTTAAACCCAACTAACAAGGAGTAAGGGAGGTTAAGCACTTGTATGTGCTTCAATTTTAAAAGTTCAACATGGCTGATTTATCACTTCGTGTGTACTTTTAATGACCGTGGTTTTCATTCTAAATGGTCATAGGGGGATGATATGCATAGGACAAAAGTGTTATCGCAAGGCATTGGAGCTTCTGCACAATGTATGTATTTACTTAGAACTCACTCACTGACACATATACTTTGTTTTCCATAACACCTGTGATAATAACTTTTTTCCCTATTTTGCATGTTGATTGATTATTCCTAATTTTCAGGTTGTCACTGCCCCAATGTCTACGATGAATGCTGTAGCCGTTGAAGCATATAAAAAATACATACTGGTCTCACTCATCCACCAGGGACAGGCATGCTATATTCTTTCCCGTCTACTTTGCATTATAAGTGTTTGGCATTGAGAATGTATTCTTTAAAGAATGCATGGTGTAATAATTTCATAATTAACAAGTACTGCTTTATAAAAGCAAGTATGCAGTTGTATCATTACATCCCACTTTGTTCTTTTTGAACTTTGAAGTTGAATTTTTGAATGGGACTGAGGGGTACTGATATCAACTGACAAACTCACATGTAATGAGAATGCAACTACCTTTTATAACCATTCATTTCTGGTTGATTCATATTCATATTAGATTGACTTTTTCAATGATTTTGAAAGCTAGATAAAGTAATCAATATCTAATTGTGTAAATTGGAAGTTTGAGAGACCCAAATGAGAAGTGTCGACTTAGAGAAGAGTATAACTGAAAGAATGAGACTTGAGGCATACTGTTTTTTAATATGCATACATATATTCTTCATTGAAAACTTTTAACTTGGCAATATAATACATTTTTCATTTTCTTGGAGACTAATCAGGTAATTTACTTGCATTTCTTGACAGTTCTCCACCACCCTTCCTAGGTACACTTCTACAGTGGCACAAAGGAACCTGAGAAACTTTTGTCAGGTATCACTGAAACGACTTAAATCTTTTCTATTCAGAACCTCTTAATTCTAACAATTTGTACATTGACTCGAAATAGAAAAGAAAAGGTTGCAACTATGTTAATGCTCCGATACATATTTTTAAGTAATACATGGTTCATGTTGAAATTAGATCCCCTTTAAGCCCTATTTGATACCTGAACCACATGGCATTATTGATTTGTAACAATTTCATGTTTCATTGTAAAATGCTACACTTGCACTATATAATGTGTTTACTGTATCAACCTCAATATTCACGTTAGTAGTATGCATTCCTCAACCTAGAGAAACTTCAAATGAGCATGTACTTTCTCAATAATAAATATTATTCAGTGAATACTAAAGAGCGTACATTCCCATGGGAAAATATGACTATTGTATTGTTCAGTCATTGTATGTCCAGATGCTATTAGCAGTTTTTTTTGGTAATAAATTCAATCAATTTTCTAAATTTACCTTTCAGACATGTTATATGAGAATAAATAGTTTGGTGTTTTACGACAATATCATTTTAGTTCTCAGGATTTAATTGTCAGAGCATGATATATTTTTCTACTTACTTATGACGTTTTTATTCATTCTGACCCCCATTTCTCACTTGGGAACAGGCCTATGTTGAATTAGCCAATAGTTATAGCACAGGGAAAATTGCGGAGTTGGAAACATATGTCCAGACAAACAGAGTGAAATTTGAACATGTAAGTTTGCTGTGCCACAGTTATGTATTAGTTCTCAAGTGGATTGTTCTCATCTCATAGTCTTGTGATATATATTCCCAGGACAACAATCTTGGACTGGTTAAGCAGGTTGTGTCATCCATGTACAAGCGAAATATCCAGAGGTTGACCCAAACCTACTTGACTCTTTCCCTCCAAGACATAGCTAACACTGTGCAACTAAATAGCGCAAAGGAGGCAGAAATGCATGTGCTTCAAATGGTAGTGTTGAACACTTGAACTACAGATATGTAGCATTAATTCCGTCTTTTAGTTATTATTATATTTTCTAACTTGGTTTATGACTATTTCTAGATTGAAGATGGTGAGATATTTGCTACCATAAATCAGAAGGATGGTATGGTTAGATTCCTTGAGGATCCTGAACAGTACAAAACTTGTGAGATGATTGAGCATAACGACTCAGCCATTCAAAGGTATATATGTTAGTGTCAATGCATAGTTGATAATGAATATATAAACTCAGGCAAACACTAATGGCATGCATTGTAAATATGCATAACTTTGGATTTACTTTTATCATTAAAAAAAAAACTACACATGGGCTGTTGGATCAACTTGATCTAATGGCCCAGATTGGTTTACAGTTAACAAAATATGTTTGCTTTACAACGGATAGTGCCCCTATAAACTCACTACCTTGTTCAAACATCAAGATGGTATCTTTCATAGCATGAGTTCTTGTACTAACTTTTTTCCCGTGTACCCTTTAGGATTATAATGCTGTCAAAGAAGCTCACTTCAATTGATGAACAAATCTCATGTGATCCATTGTATCTGGCAAAGGTAGCATATTTCATCTGTTCCTCGAAATAATAATTGCTCAGCATGATAAAATATGGAGAATTAGTGTACTGACCCTTTTGGCCTTTTCAGGTTGGGAGAGAGAGACAGAGATTTGACTTCGATGACTTTGATTCTGTTCCTCAAAAATTCAACATTTGAAACAAAACTTGCTAAGGTGATTCGGCTCCTTATTGTCCAAAGAGATGGGATTTTTTGTCCTTTTCCTTTTTGTTGCCAAAGCAATAGTTGGGTTTATGATTTCGAACCTATCAAGTAGTTAGTGATGATTCTGTGATGAGGTGCTTCTGTTCAGCTTTTAACAAAGGATCAAATGTTTCATTCCCAATTATGGCTTCAATATGATAAACCTCCTGTTATTTTAGAATATTGTAAATGGAACTTCGGGTATTGACTAGTATTGGGTACTCTCAACCAATCAAACTCCAATTCCTTGCGAAGTAATGTATATGATAATGATAAACTAGTCCATTTCTTGAATCTCATGATACTTGGGCGAATCGATGAAAAAGATGGTTTTTGGCGAGTCGCCCATCTGTAGAATGAATATTGTCGTCACTTGTTGCGTGACAAGTGGCTATTCGTTTGGCTCACCGCCTCTAGTGTTATGACAAGTTGGACAAACCGGTCGGATTCATCGGACTTTTTTTTTATCAGCTTGGATTCATCGGACTTATCACCTTGAGATGCTCTTATAGCGGATAAGGTCTAATACGAGCTTTTTACAGACGATGGAGGAAGACGATGGAGGAAGGGGAGGCGATGATTTCCTCGACCGCCGGCTTGGGAATGACGGAGATGTCTATAGGTCGGCGGTGGACTGCCGGAGGGCGTAGGTCTGGCGGAGGGCGTCGTTGGAGCGGAGGTCCGCTTGGATCTGAGCGCAGAGAATGTCCATTCCTCAGAAGCTATCTCCTTCCTTCAGATCCAACAAATGTTGAAGCTCTGAATTTGGTTAGGGTTTCTGATTCCAGCACATCGAGAAATGAATTTCACTGAAGGATCCTCAATTTTCCTTCTTCTGAATCATGAACTTGCATTGCAATTTGCAGGAGAGATTTGTAATTTCTTACCAAAAAAGTGACAATATTCAGTTGAAAGTTGAAACTCTTGAGAATTATCAGATCGGATCAGACGGTAACCAGCGCCGGTGGCTTTATTTTACAACGGGTGAGCCCAATACCCATTGTGTTTTAGAAAGGTGTGTGACTAATGGGCCTGGGCCTGACCCATCATAGCGGTGCAAAATCTTCCGAAAGTCCCGTTCCTATTCTTCTCTCAGCATAGCAGCCAAGTGGTTAACTTCTTCGGCTTTGGATCTCCGAGTCTGAGCCTCTTCTCTTTGACCTCCACAAGCGATCGAGTTCCAGTCTCCAACCCTAATCGCGTCGTTGCGTGAGTCTCTTCTCTTTCCTTTTCCACTTTCTCCGACCTGCTCCGTTGCCAATCTTAGGGTTTCCTCTTGTTTTCGCCTCTGAATTTCCATTTCGACCTTTTTTATCATGTGATTTTGTTTCCTGTCATTTCCATGTTTTTTTGCTTCGTATTGCTACTGCACTAGATGCTGCATGTAGATTAAAATGGAACTCTGAATAAACCATCTGTGATGTTGAGGTGGTGACGATTTTAGCGGATTGAATGTTGGTTATAGAATGCCTTATTTTTTGTAGCTTTAATGCATTACTAGAGATTCATTTATGTGGGCCTTGAGATGAGCTAGGGATGGATGGTTTTGTGGGGAGAGAATGTAGGGAAGGAGAAGAACAGTAATTTGTAGAAATCTCGTTATTTACTTATTTCAATGTTGTTTTGTATCACTGAATTTATGGTTTGATATTCGAGAAATATCTTATTAATTATTATTACTCTGCGATGTAGGGTTATAGATTGAGAATGATTGTAATTTATTCAAAAGAATGAAACAAAATGTGGTTTTAATGTTTATGAATCATTTGTTGTAAATTCATTATTTTCCCCGTGTAGTCATACTATGTGTTTTGAAATAGGCTAATGTAGTAATAAATGAGCGATTTAGTTTGAATTTAATAATTGCCTAAATTTATGACATTGTTTATCTTGTTTAAATGATTGGCAGAGGAAGTGACTGAAATGGCTGGGGGGAAAGTTCTCCATCAGCTTTTGAGGAGAAAACTTCAGTCGTACTCTTCGGTAACAATCTTTTTCCATTTTTTTCCTTTATCCCTTGCCCTGTGTATATTATATTATTTTGGGGAGCTAGACTATCTAAACTTATGGACTAATGAAAGTGAAACAAAAGTTCAATGATAGGATTTTTCGTACACCGGGTTATAACTTCTTATTTTCTAATGTTATCATCATCTAGTTGCCCGTATAATCCGATTCAATGATAAAGTGATCACTTTATACTTCCTTTTTTCAATTGCATGTTCTGGTTCGAGGACTTTTTTTTCACATGATCATTTCTAATAAAGATACATGAGCAGTGCATTGTGACTACTTCCTTAGAGTTGGATATTTGCTAAATGATTCAATTTACTATGGTATTTTACAGGCTTCTCCACTTTTGTCATCCCTTTTACCCAAGAAACTTCACAAAGATGCTGGTTCTGCTGGCTCTAGGTCCCTAAGAGCAGCTGCACTCCTTGGAGCGGGAGTCACTGGGCTTCTGAGCTTCACAACAATAGCATCTGCTGACGAGGCCGAACATGGTTTGGAGTGTCCAAGCTATCCCTGGCCTCATGAAGGCATTCTCAGTTCATATGATCATGCTTCGTGAGTTCTGAAATTTTTGTATTATATTCTCTCTTGTTTGATAGAAACTGGTTTAAAGCAAATAATTCATTGTCTTCATACGTGGAATCCAGAAAACACCATTTCAATATCAACTCCTTTATTTAGTCAGTAAAAAGCTCTAGTGGTATCAATATGGTTTGTTAATGTAATAATAGTTTGGTCCATTCTGAAGCAAAAGCATGGTATATCTGGATATGGAATGAAATGTTATTGTTACATTTCTGAGATCATATATATTTTTTATCAGCCAATGTCTTCCAAGCAAGGGTGGAGTATTATATACCAACTGTAATGGATTTATCATTGCATTCGTCCATAATTGCTGAAAGAATGCAGTATTTCTCCCGTATTTTATATTTGGTCTGTTATGTGGGAACTTAGCCAGCATCTTTCTATCAGACATTGTTGCCTGTTGGTATTTAAAGCAAAGTGCAATTCCTATTGAAGACTTAATTGTTCGAGGTCTATTTTGCATGTGCAGGGTTCGCCGCGGTCACCAAGTTTACCAACAAGTGTGTGCATCCTGCCATTCTATGTCCTTAATATCATACCGTGATTTGGTGGGTGTTGCATATACAGAAGAAGAGACAAAAGCTATGGCGGCTGAGATTGAGGTAGTTGATGGGCCTAATGATGAGGGTGAGATGTTTACTCGCCCAGGTAAACTCAGTGATCGTTTTCCTCAGCCATATGCAAATGAACAAGCAGCTAGATTTGCTAATGGAGGGGCCTATCCTCCTGATTTGAGTCTTATCACTAAGGTTGTTGATTAGTTATTTTTTCCTGTTAAGATTTATTTTTTCCTCCACATATTTAATGATAAATTCAAGTAACATCCTACTCTTCACTCTTTCAGGCTCGCCATAATGGTCAGAACTATGTTTTTGCCCTTTTAACCGGATACCGTGATCCTCCTGCTGGTGTTTCGGTAATTTCTTTTCTATTGCTCAGGCCAACAACTTTTTTGTTAGTTTATTAAATACAGATTCCAACTTTAGGATTTGTTAATAATGTTTGAAAACAATGGGGAGAGCGGGAATCCTGTTTTAGCACATTTATGATTGAAAATGCTAAATGGAGACTAGATATTAGGCTGTTTGGGCAGGGTTAGTGGTAGTATAGATTATATTTCTGTCTGTATAAGATTAATGTATTGTTTTATTTCCTATAACTAATCTATACATGTAATCATGTGGTAGATTCGAGAGGGGCTGCATTACAATCCTTATTTTCCTGGTGGAGCAATAGCCATGCCAAAAATGCTTAATGATGGTGCTGTTGAATATGAAGATGGCACACCTGCAACAGAAGCTCAGGTTTATTTTTTCTTATGGTAATGCAGTTCATAGAAGGTTTGATTTTTGAGGCATGAACTCATGGTCCTTTAATGCCTACGCAGATGGGGAAGGATATTGTGTCGTTTTTATCATGGGCAGCAGAACCAGAAATGGAAGAGAGGAAGCTCGTATGTTTGCTTCAATTCCCGTTTAAATTCTAATCCTAATGTTTTTTAACGGTTTGTCTGTTTCTAACGAGCTCGTCTTTAAATGCAGATGGGTTTCAAATGGATATTCGTTCTATCGTTGGCCCTTCTGCAAGCTGCTTACTACCGGCGCATGAGGTGGTCTGTTCTTAAATCTCGCAAGCTGGTCCTCGATGTTGTGAACTAGGTGATGCCCGAATTTCTTAAATCCGATACATCCCCAGGAGTACTTGAGCAGCCAATAATTTCTGTATCGGATGATTTTGAGTTTTGAGTTTTGTTTCAACTCTCAACCGTAAATTGTTAAATGGAGCGATGTGAGGAGTCTGTTCAATTTGAGATGGAAATAAGCTGTACTCTCTGTATACAGAAACTATACTTGTTCTGTTTGGCAGGTACATTTAATTATTTTCTTATTCATTTATACGGTGCCTAAATTTTAGTGTGCCCATTACTCTATGTTATATTCAATTTATTTTAAAGAAAATGAATAAATACAGCCAACTAGGGGTGCTGATGATCAGCCCTGAAAAAATGAACCGATAAGCATGGTGGGCATTCTCCTGACATCAGGCGATTTAACCGGTTGGTTACTGATTAAAATCGTATTGATTGAGATGTAGGTTACTTGTTCTATCTCCTCAATTTTCTTTCTCATCGCCATTCAGATTCGGGGATTACTTGTTCCTTTTGGAAGCTTGAGTTCGTTATTCAAACGTGGAGTCAAAAATTATATTAGGGGTGCACCATCAGTGTTGGAGAGAATGAGTGCATAAGGAGATAAGCTTTCTTGATGGGCGAGAAATGAAGTGCATAAGGAGATAAGCACGGTAGAGAAAGAGTGTGCAGAGGGAGATATGCATTTGTGGATTGAGTGTATTCATAGTGGAGCTGGAGCATCCACCCGTGGCCTCGGCCTCGGCCTCTTCTATCAACAACCTGAGACCGGCCTTTTCCCACTGGGTAGTCTGTCGGTGTCCGCTTCCTGATCACAGTTGCCCACCTTCTCTCTTTAGGCCTTCTCTTCTTCTCAGCCACGTGTTCCTCCTGTAAATCTACGATTGGATATTTTAACCAGAAAATAAAAAATTTGAAATGGTTAATTTCGGAAATCAATTTATAAATATTCTCACTTTCACATCTTTACTTTAAAATTCTCAAATTGTTTTCTCTCGCCCAAACCAACGGATCGAGATGATGGAAGAATGGTACGAAAAGGACAAAGCGATACTAGACAAAAGTCCAATGACCCGGACTAGGGAACTGAACCTCAGGGGATCACACAGGTTGATCTTTTAGCCTCAAGACGACTCATGAATGATTACTTTGTGAAGCGATCAATTTGTAGAAAACTTGTTTAGGTGTCTATTTTTGGATTGAGCAAAATTTGTTTGTTCGCATTATAAGGGAAATGGAAAGTAGGACGAATATTTCTAACAAAAACGTACACCAATGACTTTTCATCTCAAAACTGACCCGCTTTCACATTTGTCCCTACGTACACCCGGTAGAATATCATTATCCCATGTACTCACATTTTTTTAGACAAAACCTCTCTTCCGTTTCACTTTTAAGGTCTCAATAAAAAAAAATATATGTTTTTGTTTCTCTTAAAAAAAACTGAAATATTAATCTTGTATAAGGTGTATATTTATAAATAAATGTGACAGCCCGTCAAAAACTATTTACGCAACAAAAGTATTTACGGCATCTTCAGTGATAAACCACTAGCTAGTTGTAGCAAGTAGTAGTTAGAGCGTGCTTTTACCTTTTCTCTTTGCAAACCACTAGCTTACCACTAGCTCTGCAACTCTGTTGTAGTAATGATTTCCTTGTCAGTTGTAGCAATTAGCTTAATGATTTCCACTAGTTATCTCTGCAACTAAATTTTTACCACTAGCTAGTTGTAGCAACTTTGTCGCAGTAATGATTTTCTCGTCGGTTGCTCATTTTCGATATTGGAGACGGTTCCGGTAGATCTCATCAAACATGCACTTTTGTTTGTTCTTTCCCCAATGATCCTTGACTTGTTTTTGCGTCCGG
>JAYMSV010000042.1:0-25747 GCA_036897745.1 Erodium moschatum
TTAACCCATTTTAAATTTTTAGGAAAAATGTAAAAAAAAAAAAAAAAAAAAAAAAAAAAAAAGTACGTACCATTGTTGCATTGCAGATGCTAGTGTTTCATTATTTCCCCAAAACTACCAGTATTAGAAGACGCTAGTGTTTCAATATTTCCCCAAAACTTGATCTCGAATCAAATATAGATCTTCAGCTGGAAGCGGCCGAGAGGTGAAGAAGCTTCAGAGGCGCGAGATTAGCTCGAAGCGGGACCGAGCTTTCAGTATGAGCGATTCCCAGGAGAGGTTTCGGAATATACACTTGCAGGTTTTTTTTTTCATTCCTATTTTGAGCACTTGATTAGTTCCTTGTTTATCCCATTTTTGTTCAATTATCGTATCTAATCATATTCATTTTTGTTTGTGTGGATTTTTTTTTGAGATGCTGGATAGTAGTTTTAGCTTGATGTATGGTACTATATACACTTATGAACAGACATAATGAGTAATGGGCTTGTTTTCAATTAGTTGTGTTGCATATTGAGAATTTGAGATGCATTTTGGTTGAGTTGGAACCTAATATTTTGTAATGATTAATACCTTTTCTTTATATATCATGTTTTGTGAGATGCTAGATAGTAGTTTTAGCTCGAGTTTGATGTATGGTACTATACACTTATGAACAGACATAATGAGTAATGAGCTTGTTTTGACCAATGGTTGTGTTGCATATTGGGAGGCATTTTGTTTCAGTTCAAACCTAATCATTCTTCATGACTAGTACTTTTTTTTTATATTATGTTTTGAAGGTGTCAGATTGATTCTTTTGAGATGGTAGATACTAGTTTTAGCTTGATGTATGGTACTACACTTATGGACATACATAATGACTAATGAGTAATGGGCTTGTTTTTCGAATAGTTGTGTTGCATATCGAGAATTTGAGATGCATTTTGGTTCAGTTCATACTTAATATTTTTTTAATGATTAATACCTTCTCTTTATATATCATGTTTAGTGAGATGCTAGATAGTAGTTTAGCTTGAACTCGATGTATAGTACTATACACTTATGAACAGACATAATGAGTAATGGGCTTGTTCTGACTAATGGTTGTGTTGCATATTGAGAGGCATTTTGTTTCAGTTCAAACCTAATCGTTCTTCATGATTAGTACTTTTTTTTATATTATGGTTTTAAGGGGTCAGATAGATTCTTTTGCATTTTAGTCTGGCGGGAAGGAATGTTATACTTGGTGGTGGGGTAGAAATATAATTACAGTTCATACTATTTGTCATATTAAGTAGTGTAAGTGTATTTTCTGTTTATTATTGTGTCAGGAATGATATGACATGTTTCGGATTACTAGTCATATTTTGGAAATTGAAACGCTGTTTGTCCTCTCCTTTTCGACTATTTTTGTAATAGCAGAGTAGTTTCCATGATTTAAAAGGAAGTATCTTATTGTAATTTGTTGTGGTTGGCCTGGAGGTCAAGGAGCTCTCTCATATCCTTGAGGTCAGAGGTTCGAATCCCAGTGGGCACATATGCTTGGGAGCAGGTGTGGGTGGAGGGTAGGTTAGAAGTAGACTAAGCTAGAGTAGGATTTCTCCGTGATCTTCAAGATCATATATTTATTTAAGGTCATGAGAAGAGAAATGTAACTAGGTTTTGACATTGTAAACCTGATTGTGTCTATCCTAAAAAGGAGAGTAGATAGATAGAGAAATCTCAACAATGCTCAATTAAATAGTATACAAGAGCCACCTCATCATTCATAGTTGAATGATTGTCCTTAGAATATCATAAGAAGTTTGTTGCTCTCGAGTTCATGTTGTCTTAATTTGTGTGTAGGAGGAATACGATACACACGATCCTAAGGGTCATTGTGAAACAGTACTGCCTTTCTTGAGGAAGAGATCGAAGATCATAGAGATTGTTGCCGCCCGTGACATTATTTTTGCTCTTGCACAATCTGGTGTTTGTGCAGCATTTAGCCGAGGTAGTCACCACACTGCATACATCCAAGTTTATCACTGATTTGCTGTTACATTCTTTTCGATACAAGAAGTTTATGACACCTGCTTTTGCTACTGGATGCAGAGACTAACAAGAGGATATGCTTTCTGAATGTCAGTGATGATGAGGTTATACGGAGCTTGTTTTATAACAAAAACAATGATTCACTTATCACAGTTTCAGTCTATGCTTCCGATAATTTCAGCTCTTTGAAATGCCGAACAACAAGGATTGAGTAAGTAACAATCTTCATCATAAAAACGGAAAGTAAAAGCAGTGTTCTAAAAATCGGCCCAGGCGGCTGCCTTGGCACTGGTTTTTAGAGCACCAACCCTATTTTACCAAATCGGTCAGTTCCAGGCAGATTTAGGCTATTTTAAGCGATTTTTTTAAAGTATATTATTATTATTCATAAATAGACACTTGGCTCAACGGTAAGGCACTTGTGTAGTCTTTAGTTTGAATCCCGTGTTCTTTCATGTTTCTTTTCTATATAAATTTTTTCATATTGTCCAGATACATCAGGAGGGGAAAACCCGATGCGGGCTTTGCACTGTTTGAGTCCGAGTCACTGAAATGGCCTGGATTTGTAGAGTTCGATGATGTAAATGGGAAAGTTCTAACATATTCTGCACAAGACAGGTAATTGCTCAGTATATGATATTAACTAAGTCCAATTTATGTTAATTTGTACGGAAACTTATTGATTTTAACGAGCCCTCTCTTGTTCTTTTTTATCAGTGTATACAAGGTGTTCGATCTAAAAAACTATTCAATGTTGTACTCCATATCCGACAAAAATGTTCAGGAGATCAAAATTAGGTTTGTTTCTTTGCTGCTTGATCTTTTGCACACTCACTAGCCTTAGGCATCCAGTTGTTGCTCATCCAAGTCTTGCTTAAATTTTAGGGATAATTGCTAAATTTTACACTTTTTTGCAAATCATAGCCTTCTTCAAAATTGGCAAAAAAATGTCTCGAACTTGTATTTCCATTGCACTCTATCAATTTGCTTCAAAATGACAATTTTCCCTATGATAATGGCGGCAAGTTCCCATGAGTATTCTTTATTATAATGGTTGTATTCACCATTATCCCTACATTTTACATTGATCTCAATTTGTTGGTTTCTTGATATGCTTCGTACAAATATTAGTTTTATGATATGTACTTACATATTAGAGTTTTCCTGACCAGTCCAGGAATCATGTTGTTGATTTTCACCAAAGCTAGTAGTCATGTTCCTCTAAAGATCCTTTCCATTGAAGATGGGACTGTTCTCAAATCTTTCAATCATCTCCTTCATCGAAATAAGAAGGTTGATTTCATTGAACAGTTCAACGAAAAGCTTCTGGTCAAGCAAGACAACGAGAATCTTCAGATTCTTGATGTAAGAACAATTACCCCAGCTAGAAAGAATTGTGATCATTTACAATTTCTGACACATTTCGATCCCTCTGTGTTCTAGGTTCGCAATTTCGAATTAACCGAGGTCAGCCGAACTGAATTCATGACACCGTCAGCGTTCATTTTTCTTTACGAGAACCAACTGTTCTTAACGTTTAGAAATCGAACTGTGGCTGTTTGGAACTTCCGCGGGGAGCTTGTTACTTCGTTTGAAGATCACCTCTTGTGGCATCCCGACTGCAACACTAATAACATTTACATAACTAGTGATCAAGATCTGATAATTTCATACTGTAAAGCTGATTCGGATGATCCTCTGGCTGAAGGGAACGGTAACTTTCGAAACCCATAGCTGTATCTAATTATAGCCTTAGGCCCTTAGCTACAATGCTGACATATCAACCTTGTAGACCTCCCTTCCATATTGTTTACTCAAATGAAATTAGATAGCTGAAAAGCAATGTAGTCACATCAGGTGGAAACAGAATAAGGAGCATGATATAGTAGATTTCAAGCTTAAGTTACTAGTAATATCCACTCATAGCATGATCTTCGAGTGTGTCGGTCAGGGCATTTCCCGGTGTGGTTCCATGTTTACATGCTTTTTATCGGCTTGGCTTTCCTTTCAGTGAGTTTATAAGGAGATACAGGCTGGGCACCAAACATTCATTTCCCATTTTATTTAAACATGGGTTAATTACACCTAGCTACACTTAAGTTTACACGCTTTTTAATTAAACTCAGCTACGCCTAAGTGTACATGCTTGTTAATATCACAAATTGATTCTCCCATATTTTTAATACTTAATCTTGGAGACTTTTTTGAGATTAGGGTCGAGAGCATTTCCACCGTTTTATGACAAAGCAAGAGTTTTGTGATTTATTTAAAACCTAGGGGTTAGGGTAGCTGCAAAATGAGTTTTAACTAGGTGAAAAATGTGACAACCTAAATGTAGCTAACCTTTATAAACATACAATGATACAACATGAGAAAATGGATTTGAAATTGAATATCAAACATTTCTTTCCTGTTCGTGTTATGCACAGATCTTTCAGTACAAATTTCCACACACTTCATGATTGTACATGAAAATGCCTGAGTTTTGACCACGTATCTACACTGACCATGATTTTGCTTATACGATGTAGCGGGGTCGATCAACATCAGCAACATATTGACCGGAAAATGCCTTGCCAAGATAAGAGCGAGCAACGGTCACCCCATGGAGAAGGAATGCAATTGCAGCATCAATTGCAGTTGCAGTTCGAAGAAGCGGGTCAGTTCCTCCAGCATCAGGAGCACAGCCGCGGAAGCATTGGAAGATATCACGGCTCTGTTCTACGATGAAGAGAGGAACGAGATCTATACCGGTAACAGGCTCGGCCTGGTTCACGTATGGTCTAATTGATGGTTGCTTTTGTTCTGTTTTCTTTGTATTATCTGGTAGAAGAATATGAACTGTCATGATGTCTTGGATGGAATTGTAACATTACAATGCATTTTCTCCAATTTATTTTATTTTTCTACTCCTGTGTTTGTGTGTTTAACTATATCAAAGATCATGATTTAAATTGTCATCACAAATTAAGACATCGATATTTAAACACTGCTCGCATCAGGGGTAGGCTCGGTTTGTTTTTTAAGTCGTTGGGGCTCGAACGATGTTACGCAAGTTTGGAGTTAAATTCGAATCGAATATTGAAGTTTGAATTTGGCTAGACTATGTCTAAGCTAAATCGGGTCAGTAAAGCCCGTTTCAGCGCCTAGGCACCTTCAGGCGGGGATTTTTACATCCTTGGGTACGTTACATGAATGCTGCCTTATAGTCTTCATATATAGTTTGATTGTCATAACGAATTTAGAATTTACTACCAATAATATTGTGTTATATTACCCAAATTTCTGCTTACGGACGGTATATATAGTTTACGAGTCCTACCGAAATCGGGTTGGATCTTGAGCTTCTTTCAACTATGGATATGGTACAAGGCGGCACAACCGTAAATACACTCCATCTTGAGCTTCTTTCAAATTGCAGCACAATTACAAAACCTCGTTTTTGTTTAGGAAGATACAAATTTATGGCACAACTTAAACTACACTCATCTTAAGCTTCTTTCAGCTGTGCCACATGATATTTCACAATTGCAAATACAAATATCCTGAGTTTTTTTTTCAACTTTGCTACAATTTCAGGTTACAAAACCAATTCTCCCTTACCAAAACCTTGTCCTCAATGCTTCCTCTCCCACTTACCGCCCTCGCGCCTCCCCTCGCGTTCTCTCCGCTCTATCACCTGCTTATTCGACTTGGCACCGCCTCTTGACCCGTGCCTTTGAGCTCCTGACCCGAACCCGAGAGACGACCCATCGAATGCTGACATTGACTCTGCATCACCGATGCTACCCGTATCGCCCGAGTCCTTGCTCCCGTCTAGATTTTCTTCATACCCGCTTCCGCCTTCATCTGTGCGGTCACGTGACTGTAAAATAGTCGGCAATTGCCCGGAAAATGCACGTGATCCGGACAAAACGACCGTAGGCATGCCGGAAACCGGTGAACCAGAGGTCATAGCTTCACTGCTTGCTCTTGTGCTCGCTTCATTGCCCGGTCTTCCATTGTCCCTTTCCCGATACCTATCCCTTGGCCGACTGAAAATGGAAATGTTAATGAATCAGCAATTGTGGTTTCACACCCGTGGCCAACAAACGTATGAACTAGTAACAAATTGCCATAAACACATTAAATCCATAGTAAAGTTTCCACACACATGACTACCCTAAAATTTCCATGAACATACTAAATCCATAGTAAAGTTTACAGACACATGACTACCCTTATAAATTTTCACACGCCATCACCATACAAAAACATACGGAAACTTTAAAAAAAATTACGTAAATTTCAAAATATCCCAAAATTAATTACTCACTTTACTCTTCTGATTTCAATTTGATTCTGTTCTCGAAATCCTCTACTGAATCATATTGGAATCGTAGGGTTAAAAGGATAAGAATGAGTAGTTTTGTGGTATTATAAAATTTTATACTCACATGACAAAGAAATCGAATTTTTAGATGGCTTCCGTCTATTTTGTAGGGTTGTGTCGGGTAGAAAATTCATTATAAGGTCATCCATTTGTGGACAACTCATAAAGATAACTATGTGAAATTAACCTTTACATAAATCATGGATAGGAATTCTTCACCAGCAGAACTTATCTTAACATCGACAAAAGAATTAGACCGATACAAAAATATATTCATACCCACTATGACCGGAGGATGAGAAGTCGCGTCGTGGCAATCTTATCCCCGATTCAGCCTGCTCCAGTTCACGCTGAAGCTCTCTCTGCACAGAAGTGAGAACTTATTAACTTATCCAGTTAATCTTCCCGATAAGCTTCTGAAAATCCAGATGTCTCCGCAAGAACTCGGTGAAACTTAGCCACCAAGTTTTGACCGATTTCCACCGAGTTCGACAAGTGGAAATTGGCCAAAACTTGGACAGCTCAATCAAAACACAATCAAACTCGGTCAACTATTTTTCATATACAATTCTAAAGTGTATAAGAAAATTTGCACTTGAAATCTGTCATAGCACAAACACGATAAGAGATTATCAATAGCAAGTTCAATTCACTTTTCAAATGCAATTTAATTTCACAGAACATGAATTAAAATGTGTGAAACTGTCTTATTTTACTAAACAGTTGCTATTTTTTTTATCTTTGATATTGTATTATAAATATTATTATATATTTAACACAAAACGAGTTTTGCCGATATCACCCTGATTAGTCAATAGAACTCTTACCTGCGTTTGCCTCTCCTTTTCAATATCAAGACTGTGCCGCAGCTCCCTAGTTTTTGCACGCTCTTGTTCAAGCAACCGCTGTCTCTCAATCTCCTTTTCCACTTCAGCAGCCCTTTCCCTGATACAGGGACGGTCAATGTCAGTTACAAGATTAGTAACCAGTTACAGAGTTTAAGATAGAGCGCAACCTATCGAGTTCTTGCAGAAGCTCTGCTTCCTGCAACGCTGCTTCCTCCAGAAACCTCTGACGATCACGTCGCATGAGGAGCTTTTTTTGCCTGCGGGCTAATATATCTTCTTGGAGTTCGGACTTCTCACTGGTGACAAGGTAATAATTTAAAAAGAAATTCACCAAACTAAGGCACATAAAATGATATTGTCACAAACAAATTATCATATTCGCCTCTCAAGCATGTCAACTTTCTCAAGATTGTCTTCTTACAAAGTTGTTAGTCGGGCAGATAAGACCTCCAAGTATTAGTCGAGTTTGTGTTTTTCTGTTTTTTTAAAAACAAAATTATATAATACAATAAAAAAATGGAGTTATACTATATACAAATAATGATAATAAATATGTTACATTCATATCCTTAGAAAAAAAATGTCAATAATATTTAATATTTGTAGGTCCATGTTTTAAAAATCCCCGCCTAGACCAATTTTTAGAACATTGACATACCTAGTCGCTAACAAATCACGCCCCCAATTTAAAGCACCCTATTATATGAAATCGGGTCAGCGTTCTACAAATCCCCGCCTAGGCAGCTACAGTTGATGAATGATAAATGTAGACAATTCTGATGAAATTCAGCGAGTACCACTAACATCCCTGATTATCTACCTGATGTAGGACAATATTTAATTAGGCCTTTTGGTTATCTAGTTTTATGTTTTAGTCCTTGATTAACACTTCTCTTGTTAGTCAAGTTTTCCCATTATTTTAAGTTCCCTAGCTGTTTTCTATTTTCTATTATTTAGGTTTCCTAGTCTTGTTGTTTAGGGTTTGAGATTATCATTATTATCGATATTGATATCGACTTAAGTTTCAAGATTTGTTCTCTTTCTCCTTGAAGTTAGGGCTTGTTAATCGTTTCAGATTGAAACAAACCTTCTGCTACATCACTACCACTCTGAAGAATACAGATAAACCGAAATTGTATATCCAACCATGAATGTTATCTTGAGCAGAAATGGAGTATTGAAGACAATTACTTACATCGAACGTATTTGATCCTTGATTTGCTGAAGACGATTATTATCCTCAACGGCCGCTGAAGAACATGAAGTTTAAAAGTATAAAATAGAAAGGAAAATTTATAGAAAAAATGCTTAAAAATCATAGGACAAATCCTTACTAGCTATACTAGGAATCTGACGCCCATCTTTAGAATCATGGGACAATTGTTGTAGAACATGTTTCTTCTGAAGAATATCGAGTTCTATTTCAGCCTCCTCAAGTTCCTACAGTAAATTTGAGCAAAATAACTATATCTTGAAGGTTGGAAGCAACAAAAACATATGAAATTATGATTATCACACATCTTACCAGATCGTCTCGATCGACTTTATCTGAGAATAGATCCAAGTATGACTTAGCAGAAGTTAGATTGGCAATGACCTGGTATATATGTATTATTAAATAATATGGAAATCACTGTATACGGGAAATAAAAACATGTATCATTTTTTCGAGATTAATGGAAAAGAAATTGATGCCACTGCTGCAATATCATATGATGACTTTGAAATGATCTACAAATAACACAATTTAATACTCACACAAGGCTCAAAATGTTGTACATATTACTACCTGTAAAACTACAACAAGCAGATTATTTGCACTTAAATTATGTGCACAGTGTTATGTTACCTGGAGAATTGATTCCCGAATACTCCCAAACTCTGGGTCAAGTGGATTTGAAGCTTGAGAAGAAATAACTTCTCTTAAGACCTTGCATGTAACCATATGGTTCAGTTAAGAACTACACTGATAATATATAAGAAACTTAGCATATTTTCATGGGATAATTGCAGATAGCTAGCCCGAACTATACGCCTTTTGCACATAAATATCCCCTTCTTTAAGGCGTTATTTACAGCTCCCCTAACTTTTTTTCTCACGGTGATACATATGATCACTATACAGCTAATTTTGAGAGTAAAAACTCTAAAATACCATTCACTATTCATTATGATGACGGAAATTATCTAGAGTGCAGGGCATTGTAGACTTTTCACTTTCAAAGTTAAATAACACCTTAGAGTAGGGGGTAGTTCTGCGCGAAAATCATTCAATTCAGGTTAGCTATTTGCGATTATCCCTGATTTAATTTTCCTAAAAGCTATCTGGAATTATCATATTTTCATTCTACTAAAACAGTACCCAAGTTTCAAGAATGATGCTTCAATCATAATACTATTTTCCCATAACTATAAATAAGAGTCATTTGCCTGTTGTGTTATAACCATGAAACATACTACGAGTTTCTCCTTGTCCTACTACGTTATACCTCTTTAGCTTCATCCCCCTCGCTTTTCAACCTACACAGGGCTTGGCATGCCCTTTTCTCCAAATCGCCTACCTTGCCTTTTACAAGAGAAAAATGAAAGGCAAAAAGACTGGATATTAAGTGCACACTTCTTCAGCATTTCAGGGATTTTATAATCTTAGGGATAATTGCAAAAAAAAAAAAAGTATGTACTATCGTTGCAGATTGTGACCATGAACTTGTATGTTATTACACTTTGTGTCAATTAATTTCAAAATGACAATTTTGCCCTTGAATTTTTAGTCAAAGTAAAAAAAGTACACAATTGGTTTTATAATTTTGATTATGTTACAAAAATCATTAATACTCAACCGATAATTTTTAATTTAAAATTTCAAGGGCAAATCATCATTTTGAAATAAATAGACACAAAGTGCAATAAAATACAAGTTCATGCAACAGTTTGCAGGTAACGGCACCAACCTGCAAAAAAGTCTATAGTACACGATACTTTTTTGCAATCATCCCTATAATATATCAAATAAATTAAATAAACACAAGACTACCAGTATTTGAAGATGCTAGTGTTTCAATATTTCCCCAAACTTGATCTGGAATCAAATATAGATCTTCAGCTGGAGAGTAGAGGCATGCACCAGCAATAAGAGCTAACGAAAGTTGTATCAGTGGTCCCTCGCATGTCGGATTGGGACGTGCCCCCAACCCATGAAGAACTTTATCAGCTGCCGCGAGAAAAGATTGTAAATGATGCCGATTAGCAAACGGGATATAATCTACAATAAGTGCCATTGCACGAGTCCTCAGAGGTAACAATGAATCAGATGATGCCAGCACAATCACCATATCCCATGTACTCGAAACCAAGTGAAGCAAAATGTTCTCAGGAACAGAAACAGCGTTGCGAAACGTAGAGGATTGCATTACAGTTGCTCCATCTGTGCCTTGGCCCACAAGTTTCCCCAAGTGCTGAATTGCTATAAAACGTTGCTCCGGTTCAGAATGGCCAAGCATCACACAAAACAGATCAGAGAGATGAGCTTCTTCTATATCATTAAGACTGTGAACACCACTACTGAGTAAACTCGACAGCCATTTATCGGTTTGCAAGCGCCAACCGATTTTAGGCGCACTAGATGCGAAGCTTTTGATTGCAGAACAAATAGTGGAAATTACACTATCCAAGGAAAAAAGTTCAGGCACTTCGAGTATGCAATCGAGCATCACAGATTCGACTTGCCAGCAAAGCTTTTGCTGGAGCATAGTTATGATTTCAGCAAGCCCTTCGATCCCAACCCTCCAATGTAGCAAAGATTCATCGTCAGACTTCAGAGGAAATGGGTTTTCGATTTCATCTTTCGTGATGTAATGTTTCTGTGCAACAGAAGATAAGCATTTCAAGTACACAAAACATTCTGCTGATGTAAAAGTCAGCTTCTTTGCCAGCTGATGATGAAGATTCCAACATAATTCGATGGTTGGGTTAAGCTTGACGATAAGACCTTCCAAGTCCTTACAGAAATCTTCCATTTCTTCAATTTTATTACTTTCTTGAACCTCATAGACCTTAGATGGATGAGAGTTATTGTAAATATCAAATAGAAACAGTGATCGTGATCCTGATACGTTGCTCATATCCGGAAAGTGGAGTGATTGAAGAGGAATAGCACCAATGGCTCGTAAAGTTTGAACTAGCAACACTTTGCAACTTTCCATAACACACTGAAATGCAGAGAGGTAATCATGGAAAGAAGTTGTAGGCTCGAAACCAGTGAAATCAGCCCACAAGGTTAAAGATTGCAACATTTCTCTTCTGCGCCGAAATGATAAATCAGGCAACACCGAAGACAAAATAAATATCGTGTGAGCTCTACTATATGCTTCTGTAGAACTATCTTCATCCTCATTTTTTAATCTGATATTATTGAAAAGACCATCGAAGCATAATGACTCAAAATTAAGACACGAATAATCAACCATTGTTTTCTCCTCATCAGACACCTTACGCAATGAATATGAAATGATGGGCTTCAACAAATCCAATATAGAATTCAGAAAAGGCACATCACAATATGAGGTTCGACATAGGCATACCAGCAGCTGCACCACTCTAGGTATCTCGGGCACCATTGCTTCCATGTGCTCCACTACAATGGCTTCAAGTATATATAGAATGATTGCTTTAGCATTCTTTGCAACATGTCCTTTGAGATGGTCGGAACTTTTCTTTTTCTCGAAAAAAGGACATGAACACAAATCAGAAAACCAACACAAAATGTCTGGTAGGACACTGGAAGAAAGAGATCTCAACTGCAACCCAACAGCCTCCAAAATGATCTCCCCAAAAACTTCGAATTGTTTTTTCATATTTGGGAAAAATTTACTCAGATCAGGGTAGATAACTTGAAAAGACTTGTCAACATGTTGCCGATGTGCCGTTTCAAATTTCTTAACAATGGAAGAATCTTGAGTGACACTACGTTTCCGATTGACCGCATTATCTACCAATGCAAGCTCATCAGTAAAAATGGATAGTAAATAAGTCAGTTGGGGAAGATCTGATGCAAGGAACAGCCGATGATCAGTATACTGTTTTGCATTACGGGATACTCCCATCCAACCAAGAAATCGAACCAGAGGTGATCCAGAACATGAGAACGCCGGTATTCTTTTCATCCACGCTGAAGGTGGAATCAGGTTTCCATATAGCACACCATTGCTGATATTAAATGTGAAATTAGACCCTTCATCATCACCACTTGATGCAATTACCAATTTCTGAAGTAGTATCCAGCGCCGTTGTACCCCATGGATTTTCTCCAAACCCAACTGAAAATTTTCATCTTTCATTTGCTGATAATATGATGTAAGCATTCCGTTCAAGTACTCAGCAGAACCTAATATGATATCTATAACACATTCTGGGTCACAGTATAGCTTTGTAGCTGAGTGCAACAAGAACACAAGACAATGCAAGAGAATTTCATGCATTGAGTGTTGTCCTCTTCCCAATCGCTGAACCAAAAAGTTGAACAATAAAGCTTGATTTTGCCTAATCAAGGTCACGGCATCTGCAGATAGTATATTGGCGGGAGATAACTTTACAACCTCCTCATCAACTCCTTCAGTGTTATCTGATCCCTTCTGAAACTTACTTTCTAACTCAGCAGCTTCAAGCAGTATTTGTAGAACAGTTTTGTCTCTTTCACTTTCAAGTTGAGCTATTTTTTCCAAGTTGGCTTTATTCTTTTCCGAAGCTCTTCCGTGCTCCGAAATTTCAGAATTCAATGGAGCTTTAAACCTCTGATTCGTAACAAAATTACTGGCGGTGTAAGATGTCAAGAAGAAAGGGTTGACATAGCACTCAGCTGCCAAGAGCAAGGCATCTATAGCAGCATTATGACCCTCAACAGTAATCTCATGCTGTGAGTTCAAGTCTGAAGCCAAACGCCGAAACTCAGAAGCCCTTAGCTCACATTCACGATAGTTCGTCAGCTGAAAACAATCTGCTTGCAGGTTGAAGTATTCAGTATTGAAACCCGTATCTAGTATTAAACCCTGGCTTGTGAAATTTTGCTCACTCACGTGTTTCTGGTCTGACCTGAGATCTCCATGGTCAGAGTGCAAGCGCATTTCATTTGGGGAATTCGAAACATTTATGAGCCCTATGCTACACAGTTCTGGAGGGGCAAAAAAAAGACTGACGTCTTCAAGAACATCCACCTTTCCATCAGAATCATCTTGGTTGTTTGGTCTTGACGAAGCCCCTCCATTGCGAACTGAAATAGGCGAAACTGTTGAAGATTCAAGATCCAGAGTTGTGGAAGCAGGGGACTTGCAAAGGTCAATTTCAGGAGGTAACTGCATGTGAGGTTCTAATATCGAAAGAAGCACACTGCATGAAGAATCATATGGATCAAATTACATACATAATATAACTGAGTGATCTACGTCCGATCTGAAAGAGATCAGGACCATCCAATTGATAATCTCCACAGAAAATCAGAAACTAAGTAAAAACTTGTAGGTTCTGTTTGGATTATTTTTTTATGGGAATAGGAGAGAGGATAGCATTTCTCTTTGTTGTGTTTACTTATATACAACATAGTGTCACATTAAAAGGCATTTAGCCAATTAATTTTTCTTTTTATCGACATTATTTTCAAATTATCAAGTCTTTAAGGTTCACAGAGCATTTGGAGTGAAGTTCATTTCTTCAAATAATGTGCAACACCATAACATAAAAGGACCAAGAAACATTTAGCACCAAGTATGTATACTTATGGAATACCTAGGAGTTGCCAATCCACGCCTCCACTCAGATTCTAGAGAAGGAAGAACGGCTGGCTTCTGCACTGCTGCACGGATTACATTGAGAGCAATCGAACAGGTATGCTCTTGCTTCTCCAGAAAAGTAACCGATACATCTCCAAATGCTATCGTGCTTCTTAATGCATATATGGCTGGGTCAAGAAATGGCTCAAGCATCTCCACAAGAAAGAGAATTTTCTGCTTAACTTCCTGAAATTTGAACACGCAAAAAAGGGAATTCCAAAGAATTATTATGACATAGATGAAAGTAAAATAGTTTCTTTCAACAACCCTAGCTTACTTTTGCAACATAAAACACATACGGTACAATACAGTTTTTTTTTAACGAAACAGTACAATACAGTTAGTACATGTGCAAGACAGATAATGTATACCTTATACTTTCCAAGTACGTCATCCATGTGTCCAGATAATGCAAGCACAATGTACTTTAAGGCAGCCCGAGCACGAACAAGTGAATGGCGAGAATCCTGAAAAAGAAACATACAATAAAACTGTTACGCTTCTTAATCATATTATAATTGGACTAATTTAGGTTTGTATTAGGATTTGGTTAATTTGGGTTTTCCTAGGATTGAGTTAATTAGGTTTCCTAGTTCTAGTTTATGTACATCTTTGTTTAGGGTTTGATATTATTATCAACTGAGAAAAACATTTACTGATTTTAGGAGATCTTGAGTTCTCTCTAACGAACTCTTTTGAGATCTTGGGCTCTATCTAAACGAATCCTAAACACGAGATCCGAGAGTTCTCTCGTTATTCAAGCTCTCAATCTACCCCATAACTCGATCCAAATCCGTGACCGTAACACGAACATCCATTCAAAATGGCGTGGCTTCTACCAATAAGATTATCACAGATGCTAACACCATTTTTTATTTCTTTTATTTATTGTCTTATCATTTCAGATGTTTAGAATCAAAATAAAGAATGTACAGGTGGCCAATATACAGACCTGGATTATGCCCAGAAGATCCTCTAAAAGCTCCACAGTTAAATCAATCTGCATCACAATCAACACCAAACTGAAATTAAAAAAATGAAAATAAATAAATAAAACAAATAGGGTCGGATGTAGACTAACCTTGGCAATCACCTGAGCCATCCAGGGTGCAAGCACACTAGAACACATATCAATCAGAACACATGCAGCCTTAGCCTGTAGACATCAAGATTAAAGTAGTTTTATTCCAAATAACGCATATTTTAATGCAATGAACTTTGCTAATTTTTATAGTATAAACCTATATTGAAGGGTTATAGGAGTCACACGTTGAGCTGTCCGATGAGAGTTCTTGCCAAGAGGTGTGTAAATCATAACGTAGAGATAGTTTGCAATAATAAATACCTCGATGGAGCAACTTTTGTAGGGAAGTTAGCTAGATATAAGATTATTAAGTTAAAATGTTAAAAGTACCATAAGCTATATAGGCTTGCTTTTGTATGTGTGCGTATTATTGGTACAAGAGAATATGCTATCAAAAATACACATATGTTGTGTGTGTTGTGTGTCCGAGATAGAAAGGGAGAGAAAGCAGTCATGCAAGATATGAGTGTTGGCATTAGATAGGAGGATATGTGCTATTGTTACAGAACAAAGGACCCAAGAGAAACTAACATGTGACGGTGAAAACGATGACAAATAGCCAGCACAGGCATGGAGAAGCGGACAATATGATGGTGAAGATGAGGTTGCGACAATCTGCAATATACAATCACCACAGTGAGGATAATATATTCTAAAGTTGATTAAATTGCACTTAGAGAACATGTGAACATTACATAGCCAAAAACAAAATAACAAAGTGAGAAGATTTGTTGCACCTGAGATAGGGCTTGTTGCACAAAAGGTTGTCTCCACTGAGAAAAACTATCATCCACATGATCAAAAGAATTGTTCACCAAGGGACGAAGTGCTACATATCAAAAACAAGCAAGTCAAATAAGATCAAGTATATGTTATAACAATCACATCAAAATTCAGCCCACGATGGGAGCAGTGTCTTAAAAATTGATTATGTGATCACTCTTAGAAAGAGTAAAAAATTACGGCTAAAAGAATAGGGCAAGGGCTTCAAAACCCTACCCTTGAGACTTGAGAGCTTTGGCCCTAATTGTTAAATAGGCTTACGGATATAAAATGGAAAATAAAAACACAAATTTCGTTTCATAAAGTTGGATTAATTTTACAGATTGTTGACAGTTACATATTGCACAGCAAAGATGCAAAAACACAAAAACCTACAGTAATGCTCTAGAGAAAAAAGGATGTGAAGAATAGCCCTACAAATTTATTTTTCAATTATCTTTTCAAAACTTGGTGAATGAGAACTGAACCTCTAAATCCATTCAAGTTGTGAGCTATACTATCCTAGAGAGGCTGATTGGTATATACACATTACCTGGCAGCAATGCTTGTACAAGTGGCAATGAAGACCAAAAGTCAGAAGTGTTGTCTGCCAATTTTCGGCATAGAAGAGGCTGTAAAACATATAAGGAAATCAAAGTGATTAAACAAAATGAAAGCATAAGAAATCAAACAGAACATAACTGTTATGGTGCTTGGGAAATGTTATAAGCCTAATACTGTATTTGACCTGTGACGCACAAGCATAAAGAACATGTAAAATGCCTTCTTCCACAGCAGCTATATCCAATATGCTAATATAGCTGGAGTCCCAGTGATCATCAGGTATCTGGAATTCTTCTCCAAACAAGTTTGAGTAGTCAACTAAGGGAACATGGTTGCCCAACTCAGATTTTGATGTTTCATCTAAAGGAGATGTAACTTCACTTGAAGGGGGTGATTCTTCTAGCACCACGGAAGGCCCTATGAACTTGTGCAAAATTCTAGAAGCCTGATCAAGAGAGAAATAACATAGAATTTAAGAAAAAAAATATCACCCAAGTACTGTAATTGGCCATACTTACCAAAATAATAACAAATAAAAAGGTATACCAATCTGCAAATAGACCCCAGATCAGGATCTTTATATGCTTTTCTTAATAAGGAAAAAATTGCATCTGGCCGGAACACTATTGAACTGGACGTAGCCGGTGATGTGCTGCGCGATTTCCTTGGCTGCAGATTCACAGCACGAAGAAGCATGTTTAGTTACCTATCATTCGCACAACCAAATAAAAAATAAAATGCTTGAGCAAAGATGGAAGAACAGTTCTACAGATGGACTAAGAAGTTAGGGAACAGTGACAGAATATTTGTCCAATTGTCTCAAGATTGAACCCACTTAACTGCACCTAACCCCCAAAATGTGTCACTTGTATGACAAAATGGTCGTCCTGCAATCAGCCTGTTATATATGCTAAACTTGACATTCAGCTAAAATTACTTCTCATATATGACACACCTTTATATGATCAGGAATAAAATGGTTTATAATACTGTCAGAAAAACACTGTAGTTGATAGATAGTAATATCAAGTAAAAGGCTGAAACTACATGAAACCATTAAGCATATATAACAAAACCAGACCTGAGAATGGAAAATGAACAATAATTCAACTAAACTAAAAAAGGCATGCACACACACACATTAAAATGAGAAAAAGCAAGTCCTTCTGCAACTGTAAGGTCGACGCTGAAATATAAGGCAGATACTAAGTTCGACTACTTCATACCTCACTACCTAAAACCTAAATTTTGGAGCATATTTTCCTTAATTTTGCGCAAAATACTACAGAGGACAAGGAACAAAGATAAATCAGTGCAAAGATGATACCTCAAAATTGGAAGAAACTGTCAAGGCTAGCGCTGGCTGACTGTTTTTAGAGAAATCGGCATCTGAGCTTGACAACCTCGCACTTTCTCTGCGCGGGAATAAACAGAATTAGACGTGAAATAAATTTAGTTGTCATGTAAACAGTGCACACATGAAAATCAACACAGAGGACAAAGTAAATGTTAAGGCTTGTGAGAAACCAGGTACTGAGCAAATACTCAGTACTGCCACCACGTGTAAAACAAAGAGTGGCTAACATATTTGATTGGACATGTGAAGGGAGAATGAATCAAATAGGGTAGTGAAGCTAAGAAAGTAAATATCATTTTGGATCCACAACAGTTTGTCGATCGTATTGCAAAGCCTAGTAAGCATTACATCATGACAGTTAACAAACAAGCATGTGAAAATGTTTTACGCTGGTTCAGAGAGAAACATCAATGAACCTAATATGCACATCATACTAACCTTTCTTTTACAATATGAAGTATTGGATAAAATGGGCCAACAAGCATGGCAAGAAAACGCAAGTTAGGCTCAGCAGCATCTGTGAACCCAGTTAGGTCTATCTGAAAAGTTATAACATTAAAACTTGCATACTTGACATAATGTTGCAAAAAGAGAAGAAAATGCGAAATAAACTAAATAAAGATCACAAACTGAACAATGATGATAAAAAAATATATATACCTCGAGTTGAGGAAGGAATGAAAGCAATCGATCTGTCATGTCTTGAAGCAACTACAAAATAATGGGCATCGGAATATAAAAAATGATGACACGTGAAATAGTAACATACCAAAACATTAATAGGCTGTAGCAATAATATGATCCACCTGCAGATGCATATCATGAACATCTTGTTTGTGTGATATTATGTGCGGCAACAGATGATTAACGACTGGTTGAAATTCTGGTTCAAGGCCAGTCACTGAAACCCCAATCAGCTGTAAGAAACACAAGAAGGTGTAAACAACTTTAGAGTAAGTAAACTCATAGGTACCCATGGAAGGTTAGGATTAGGACACATAGTAGAGGCTGTAGAGTATTGAATCTAAGTATTCTGTAGTATGTTCTGTGAAAGTTAACAAGGTCTCGAGTAACAATCAGCCACCATAAACTTCAAATGAGATGCCAAAAATTGTGGTGGTCGATCAGTGACCAATTTTACCAAATCTTTGGAGAAAGATATAATGCCATATGTGAAATTAAACCATGGCAGTATAGTTGTTAATTCCCCTAAATCTAGAAACTGCCAAAATGCAAGAGATAAAGAGGTGGCAAGCTGCTTTCTCATGGCTTCTTCATGACCCCATTGGAAGTAAAGCGACATAATCGTTTTTAAAAACAAGTATTGTCAAGATAAAAACGGTGGGATGTCGACCGAGTCAGATCTAATGAACTATGAGATTCGATTGTTGACTGTCTGTAAGTTCCCCAGCAAGATTCTCAGATGCAAATACACATACAAAGGAAACAATGCAATATTTCCAAGCAAAATAAATCGTTTTATGCACAGCAAAGCAATACATTGCACATTATACTGAAGAAGTGTGGAAATACAACAACATGACACGGCAATCCAAGACGCGATGATGGAAGGATCGTAATATACGCAAATGCATATACATAGATATGCGCACCTGTATGAAAAAAATGGCTATGGGGTTTCCCCGCAAACATGATATCCGCACATAGCGGCATGGAGTGTAGTTCACAGGGTACATCATGTCACGTCGAGGAGCTTCACATCGTGGGCGAACCTTGACAAATGTCTCCGGCTAAAAACAAAAAACACCACTATCAGCTCAACAAACCAACTAATTCCCATCCCCTTCAAATAACATACACGACAGAATCCTTAGCAAGACCATTCACCATAACATTAGGCATATAATTACTCGCCCACCCACTACTCACATCTTCCATTACACGGGCATGACAAAATTTTAATAAATCACAGCAATGTACATCTCCAAAACAACAAACTAATTAAGGATTAGTGTCATTAACACTTCAATTCCCACACTCCCCCAGAGTTCTCACTAACTTATGGAATTGGTATCATTGGTGACTTATAATAAATTCAATTGTACAAATGACAAAACACTCAATACAGTAATTAAACCTAAAATCCTACTGAAGACAACTTATAGTTCTAGAATCCATAACCCACAAAAACTAAACAGAAAGAAAAAAAAATAATAAGATGATTCGAAAACCAGACCTTGTAGCGTAAGCCAACAGCAATTTCCCATTCCAGAACGGACTTGTTGTAAATCCTTAAATGCGACAATAAGCAAGGCTCCTGAAAAACGAAATACAAATCATATGATGAAGCAAATACAAAGAAAAATGGAGAATCACGTTGAAGGAGGAGGAGATACATCGAGTTCTAGGAGGATCCATTCTTTGGTGTTGGTGGCGGTGGACCAGTGAGTGCGAAGGTCTGCGTCGAGGACGTGAAGGGCTTTCTGGGAAGGAGACTCTCGAGACATGGCCTTCACTTTGTAGGGCAAAGGCTTGACTCGAGGCTCCAACTCCATTTCCATCTCCGATTCGAGCCCTAGCCAGAGAAGCAATCCCCAATTCGATTCTCAAGTGCTCTGAGCAATTTTAGCAGTCCCTCTTCACTCTTCTTCGTCGTCTTCGTTTTCAGCTGTGTGTCTGCAGAACAGTCGCTGAGTCTTCAACTACGAACACTGGTCGACTCTCTTTACACTTCGGAGGATTTTTAGTTTCTGTATGGTTGGGCTGGGCTTCGTATGGGCTGGGCTCCATATGGGCCGGGCTTCGTTCTCTCGGTTGATTTGTTCTAGTCCTAAACTATCCTTTTTATTTTAAGTTGGAATTGTATTAGAGCATCTCCAACGCTTGTGGTAACGCATGCGTAAGTTGGCGTTTTGTCGACGTTAAGCTGATGATTCGACGCTGGCGACGAGGACTGGTAGTAAGCTCATCATCAGCACGATCCGTCGACGGTTGGAAAATTGTGAACAAAATTACACGAATAGCAAGCACCAACAGGCTGTCATTGGAGGGTGCTGACTGTTGGTTCCCCCCCAGCGCTTTTCCGTCGGGGTTACCACTTTCCTTACCACAAGGGTTGGAGATGCTCTTAAATCAGCGAATCGTTGGATAAAGCTTCACGCAGTGCATATGGAATTTATGTTATCTACCAAGTTATCGTCCTCCAATCACAAACATTACGAGCTAAAATATGAGCAGCTTTGTTTATTTTCCTTCAGATGAATTTTAACTTGAAACCTGTCAAGATTCTCAGCTTTGCTCTGCACTCCATCACTATCAAACCTAAGGGTGAAATCATACATTTTACGTCATTCACTGCATGCACAACGCCCAGACAGTCAGATTCAATTGTCCCTCTTGACCAACCTTCCTCGTAAACCCATGTCAAAGCTTCGTTCATAGTAAGAATCTCAATCATCTCCGGTCATGTAACTTGGAATAACTATTTTTGATCCAATGGTTTTAGCCTTTTAGGGTTGATATAAAGGATGATTGCAAATATTGTAAGTAAAGGGTTGTGGACGGTTGGTTAACAAGTCTTAGCGGTCGGTTTTTCATTTCCCGTCATCAGTTTTGATCCTAGGATCGATAATTTTCTAATACTTAATCATACGTCAATGGTTGGTCATCGATTTTAGGAAGTGCAAAGTGCAAACAGTAACCAGTCGAAGGTCCTCTAGAAAAAAAAATATTGAAACTACAAACGAATCAAACTCCAAAAGTGAAATAGCTAAATTCAGACTTTTATATATAGATATTACAACTTAAACACACAAAAACACGAGAAACCGAACAATTCAAACGCACGAGTCGTCACGAACTATCATGTCATACAACCTAAAGGACAACAAAAGCCCAAATTATTATTATTATTATTAGACGATAAAGTCCTCGCTTAACGGGTAGTTTTGTCGTAGCGGACGGGTTGGCGAAGAAACATTATAATCACTTCCATTTCTTGTACCCAAACTTTCCATGCATGCCATTTCCATGATGATTCCCGAACTTTCCATGACCGTATCCGTGGTGGCCTCCGTGACCGTGGTGGGCGTAACCACCGTGACCGTGGGCTACATGGGGAGCTCCGTAGCCGCCGGCCATTCCTCCTCCGATCATTCCTCCCATGTTGTGTCCATGACCTCCTGCAACTTTCCCTCGTTAGTAAAAATCAAAAGGGTCTCTATACGATTTTGTGTACGATAAATGTATACGATTCTCTGTGCAATAAATGGGAACTATGATCTTACCGTTATAAAATAAATACCATGAAATATGTTATTTTACAACAATAATTGTAAATACAAAAAAAAATGTATCTTAAGTATTCATTTTTCCAATTGTAGTCATTTTTTGAAGTAGTTGCATTTGTTGCACTTTCTATACATTTGTGTCAGAATGACTATTTTACCCTTATGAAATTTAAATATTAAAATAATAGTTAAAAGAACAAAAAGGATCTTGATTTTCACACCTATTAAATTTATTACTTTTCGTACAATACACAACATAAGAAAATTAAGGAATATGAAAAAATGGACTTTTTGTTTGTTTACTTCATAGTGTTGAATTTGGAAATCGTAATTTCTATGCACATTAAAATAATCCGAGTTTAAGGTTTTCTTTTTTTCAATTATCAGGGAAGATGACTACAGGTTGCAGAAAACCGTTCTTGAGATATTTTTCTTGTAACTATCCACGAAAGAAACGAGAAAAAAAAAAGTGTACCCGAGTGATGGGGAAACCCGGATGACATGTGTCCACCCGTGGGAGGATAAACTCCATGCGCATACCCTCCGGAGGGACCATACCCCGCAGTTGGGTATCCACCGGTGGAAGGATACCCGGCCGCGGGGTAACCCTGAGAAGGATATCCTTGGTTGGAGTACCCTCCAGAACCATAGCCGCCGCCAAACTGTGAAAACAAACCTCTATCCGCCATTTCTCTTCTTCGATCAAGGATATAACTGTTAAATACATGAGAAAAAACGATAATGAGTATTGATGATGTTATCGTGATTGTTATCTCACTTCAAATAAAAGTGAACTTACAAGCAGATCAAGTTTATAAAAAAAAATATATTATGTATTGATAACATACAAAAATTATTGATTTTCGACCTTACTAAATTATGGCCAAACACAACTAAACCCGACACACTACTAATCACGTAATCGAATCCAAAATCAGAAACGCAAAATCAGAAACATATATTTTTGAAACAATTAAGACAAATTGGACTGAGATGGTACTTACAGGTTTGAAATCTGAACTTCCTTGTTTCTTCAAATTTCCCTCCACTATCATACCTATATATATAAATAAATAAATTCGAATATTCCAAAATTAAAATAATGAGGCGTTAAATGGACGCAAAAATGCTACTTTGCATATATATTATTATTATTATTCTGTGTAAGAATATATAAATATCATGTCTTTTTCACCATTACAATTTACAGCACTGAAAATCGACGAATATGAATTATTTGTGGAATAAACGAGTGATTCTCTTATTTATATATTTTTTTTATTAGCCAACTTTTATTGAAAAAATATCTGGGATGAATAAAAATGATATGCGTACTTTTATATTTTTTTTAGCAGAACACGAGATTATCATATAAAATAAACACCGAACACAATTTAACAAATAACGAAAAGACTGATCCTAACATCCTGTGACCCAAAACAGAACATAAGATAAAAGTGCTCAAATTGCTGAATCGTTCCACTGATACGTTCGGAAGGGGATACTGCGGTAGCGTTCGAAGACACAGATATAGCGAATTCAAACTGGGAGTTAGGATAGAGCCGACTCATTTCTGGAATAGCGCTGAGGCGGACTGTGTGCTCTCTTGGGTTTTCAGCGTGCGTCGTTCTCCCTTGATTGATAAAAGTAGGCTCCAAAACGGTATGCAAGTACTGTACCAGAATTTGGTGGAATCACTGCCACCTTATGTCCAGTGGGGCGGTGTCGCAGGTCGACCCCTCACTGGACCACGAACTCCTCATTGACCGAGACGAGTGTGTTTGACGCCCCCCGCCGCTATACGGTTGCTCCTACGGATTGAGTAGATCCCAATGGGCCTCCATGACTGATTGGTTCATAAGTGAATGGGTCTGCCAGACCCGGCCCACGATCTGGTGGATCCCCACCTTCATGTTCACAACTGACCCGAAGTCCTGCGACACAGCTGAACCCCTATGACCCGATGCCGACTCCTGCCGTCGCTAGCTGACCACGTCGTGACACTCCGCCCCTTCTTCCCAACGTTGGTCGTATGGCTCCATCACAGCCCGATCTCCCCTCAGTTGCCCCGCGAAGAACCCAAAATGGGTTCCCTTCCTCCTGTCGTTGCTACCGCCAGGAAGGTATATGTCGTCGTTTGCGCGGAGAACACGAGTTCCTCCTCTGTCTCCATTGAGGTCCTGGCTAGACCTACCTCCAGACGAGAGGGAGGACTCACTTAACGACTCGAAGAGAGTTCATGTCTCGTACTGCAAGAAGGTTGTCGTCGTCACCGTCAATAGGTTGTTGTCACTGTCCAAGCTACTTGTTATTCCTACGGATCTAGAAAAACATTTCCAATCAAAGCAGGCTTTGAAATCAACACCACACGGCGTGATTGTTGCTGCGAGAGAGAGAAGAGTAGTTATGGCATAAACCATGGCAGTTTCCATGAGGAACCTCGTTGGTATCCTTCCACTCCTAAAGCGGAGAACTTTGGCCTCCCAAACCAAAGGATGGAGGAGCCTCGTTGGTAAGTCTCTTCTCCCAAGACGGATGGGTCGGATACTCACACCCACTCTGTACTCCACATACACAAATGAGGAAGATGGTCCCGATGAGGTAGGAGCGAGGCACGACGAGCTACCTCGCTGGTCGCCATGAGTAACTCAGGGCATCCCAGGGTGTCTATGAGGAGTCACACCCCGCCATCTGTGAGTCAGCTGCCTTCTGACTCCCAGTCTTCTCCTTGCCTTGGCATACTTCTTGATCGACTGGTACGACATACCAATATCGATCAAGTCGAGACGGGAAAAGTACAATGAATTTATCACACTCAACACAGTTGGAATAGGGAACCATCCCTTAGCATCTTCTAGTGTCTCACCGGGTACTTAAATATATGATCAGTGTCTCGACCGTCACCGAGATTGTATCTCATCCTGTTCAGCTCATTTCCACTCATGTATGGTTTTTACGACGTTTTAAGTTCATATCAATAAAAAGTTTTGGTTCGTGTACCAAAAAGACAAGGTAGAAAAGCAGTGTGGTCTGATCCCACCGTCGAATCGACCTCAAAAACGGGTTAATTGTGCAAAACAGGGTCTATTGTATTGTTGAATCGGACGTTCTAAAAGCGTGTGTTGAATAATCCCTATATGTTGGCATATTGTACATTGGACCCGAAACTGTTAACGACGACTTTGAACAACCCATCAGATTTGGCCACATGACACCATTGATTAAAAACAAATAAATAAATTTGATAATTTAATTATGGGAAAACTTCACAAAAGTACTTTGTTCTTTCATTTTTTTTCAAATTGTCTCCTTGTTCTTTTTTTCATGACAGAAAGTAGCTTTCAAATATCAATTTTTTCAGAACTTGATTTCCGTCCGAAGTTCTGTTATGTTTTAACAGAATAGAATTTGGACTGACCAAAATACCCTTCCAATCCCTCACTTGCACGATTTCTATTGTCTCCAACATTTATATCTCACGGAGTCATCTGTGTAATGGAGAATATCTCTGCAACACTCATCTCACAGTAAACACACATCTCACGACACTCATTCCACGGTAAACATACATCTCACAGAAAGAATTGAGCGAGGATTTGAAAAATCTGAGAACAAAATTGTAAGAGTTAAAGACATTGCTGTTGTGTTTTAAGGACACCATATTTTTCACCCA
>JAYMSV010000043.1:0-25739 GCA_036897745.1 Erodium moschatum
GTTTATGTTATTATTAATTATTTTTTTCAGATTTATTTCAATTTTATATAATATTAACTGTTTTAATAAAGAATTAAACAAAACAACAAAAAATTAATTAAAAAGTCCAGTCAACATCCACTCAAAATCAAGGCCTCACCATTGTGGAACACAACACAATTCAGGGCCCCGAGGCCCTAATTTTTGCACAGTCAGCACTAGGGCCTCACAATCAGGGCCTCACTAGGGCCTTAGCGTTGTACATGCTCTAAGTGTGCATGATCTTAAGGTTTCAATGATTGAATTGTTGCATATGCTCACTTTCTTGCATAATTCAAACTGGTGTAAGCATTGCATTAGGAATAAATCTTCCACTTGCATTTTGAATGTTCACTATTTAGTCGTTAATTCTTCTAATTCCTACACTTGTAAACAGAGTCTAGAACTACATGTATGTCCCGTTCGAGGAGAAATAAGAATAAAGAACATGGTTCATTGAGAAAATGATTTTAGGTCATCTACGGACCGTTTGAGCCAAATTACCTACCTTTGCATATATTATATCTTTTTTTTGTGGATAAGCTCGAAAATTTATTAGAAAAGAAAGTAAGATCCAAGAAGGATCAAACCCAAAGATAACCATTACAAGGGAGCTCTCAGAAGGAGCTGCGGGAACATATCCCGAACCAAAAACACAAGAAAATCAACCCTCATCAGTAACCCACTCTTCACCCTCCGAAGTCAAGTTCCGATCATCAAAAGCCTTCTGTTGATGAATTAGTTGAGCTACTCGAGTTTGATAAATCTGCTTCTCGATGTCCATAGGATTTACAATTCTCTCACGACTCATAGACCGAACTGGTTTGACTATCAACGTATAGTAGTCCTCTAATGACTTGGGGGGCCAGCTCTAACGAGTCGAAGCTTTACACGGCTGCTTCGAATGGAGCCCCTTTGTCAAAGGTTTCAGAGGTTGAAAAAGGGCCTCCTTCCACGAACTATTCTGTTGACCCTAGAAAGAATCCCTAGTTGCCACAAGCTGTGACGACTGTGCCTTTGAAGAGTCTAAGGATCTAAAACCCGGAATTGGTGAATCTTGGGTTGCTTGACCCTGCAGCATCCCAACACCTAATGACCCACACAAAACCGGGCCTACTAAAGGAGCATGGATGGAGATAATAATACTTTGATGGGGCCCTAGCCCAGGCCCAACCGAACCAATCATTGGCCCAACCACAAGCCCCGCGGCTTCTTCCCCACGCAGACCGCGTGAATCTCGAACACAACCAGAAGAATCGATATTTGCTTCACGCAAATCATGGTTACGATTCTCATCCTTTCCAAACGATGAGGAGGGTTCGAGGATTGAATCCGCTTGAAGCATGTATTAGTCACCTTATTTGAGTTTTAACCTTTCATTTCTAACTCGAGCATTACAATCCTTTGTGTCTTGCGTTTAATTTATATATACTCATTATTGTTTGAACTCATACTTCTTGTCTTATGTGCTTCATTGAGTGGGGTTATGATTTGGGAATAAGATATTGAGTGAACGAAAGAGGTAGAGAAATCGTGTGTATTAGTATGACATATGATTGTAATGAACTGCAAAATGTAGCCTTGCCCGAAAAGAATGGAAAAAGAGGAAATGATAAATTTTATATCCTTGATGAAAAACGGAACTAGTGTGGGGTAAGGAAGAAAATAGAATGTGTTGACAAGGGCAGTACATATTTTAATAGCTATTTATGTGAAAAGAACAAAAAAGAGAAGAAAAAAAAAGCACAGTAGTTCTATCTTTAGCTATTCAATACAAATGGAAGGATTCTAGAGAATATAAAAGGTTGGTGGGTGCACGAACGAGAGTTGGGATGTGTAAGACATTTTTTGGGTGTGGGTTGAAACACTTTTGTCACGAGGTATTTGCTGAAACTTATTTTCACATTCCTTCCATACCCCTTGCCTAGCCTAACATCACAAGCCGAATTACAGTTCTTTATGATTCTTAATCACCATGATTCCTTATAATTAGTGGAGATGGGACTAATCGTAAGGAATCATAGTCATCATGTGCTTGCGCCATATGTAAAGGGGAGGAAGAAGATGATCTTCAAGTTTTGGCTCGGTGTAGTTCCGTAAGGAACTGTTGGTCTCGATTTGTTCTGTTACCCACTCTCGATGGAACTCCTGATTTCTGATCATGGTAGGGAATTGTGATGTTGACTTTGGGGAAGCGGGAGATGAGGTTCGTAGCAATATTGTTCTGGGAAATTTGGTGATGCCAAATAATTGAGTATGGAAGGGTACCAACCGTCGGTATGGGATATGGAATGCCATGTTAGGGAGGCGGACCGGCTGGAACTCTGGATGGCGGAGCAGAGACAAGCTAGGGCAGGCCACTGGGGAGGGGACACAAGCTTCGGAAAAATGGGTCCGACTACCGTCGGGTTGGTGCACAATCGAAGTGAATGAGGCGGTGTTTCCTGATTTTGAGGAGGGAAGTATTGGTCTGATATGTCGAGAGGAAAGAGGTGAGGTGGGACTTGAGAGGCATACACATCCTACTCACCTTACGATCCTCGAAGCCATGGGAAGTCCAAAAGACATTGGTATGGATTCATACAAACGCATTGCCTCAAGTTCAGGTATAGAGTGAATGGTAGGGGATTTATACTCCGCCGCTTTGCGATATATTTTGGATTCGAATCTTTGGATAAACTACTATATCTCGAATAAAACCTTTTTTATACGTAAAAGATAGGTTGTGTAAATTTAGATGCTAACCGATGTATTTATTTTTGTCATTCCACTGAAAATATGTTGTTTAATCGAAATGTTAATATAATCCGGTGTAAAACGTGATTAATATAAATATCCGTACATACTTAAAGAAACGACTCCATTTCAAATGCTCTATGACCATTATATTCTGCTACAAGCACAGTAAAAACGGTTATTTTAGATATGGTGGGCTACTAAAGTAGTAATTACGTCAAAATGCAACAAGTCGATAAATAAAAACAGGAATGGCCACGTCAGTTGTCCAGATCGGTCGATCAAATTAATTCCCGCTAAAAATAACAGAAACGAACATTCGATTCTAACAACCACGATGTGACACTGAGCCCGAAGTCACAGCTCACGCGCCTCCCCGTTCCCTCAACTCCCACTCTCCTTCTTCACCTATAAATTACGTCCACCTCACCCAAGCCACCACTATTTTCTCGTGACTCGTCGTCTTCAACCTCTCTCTTAATTTCTGCTTCAAAGCTCTGTAGCCATGGCTATTTCACTGTTCCGTACAGTCTTCGTCCTTTTCGCATCTGATCTAGCCTCCTACTCCGTTGATACATCTGAAGCCTTCTCAGTATATTAGAGATCAACCTCGCTCTTTCTGCATCAGAGGTCTTCGTTTCTGATCTCAACTTTCTCCTTCGTTTATACAGTCCTGTTCGTATACGATTGTCACTTCTGACCATGGCGGACGCAAACGCGGACAGAATCAGCCAGTGCTGCGATTCGATTCTTGGACACATACTTTCATTTGTCAACACTAAAACGGCTGTTTCCACCAGTGCTTTGTCCAAAAGATGGAAATCTGTTTGGACTCACTCCTTGAGTATACAGTTTCGTTCGGGAGATGGAGATTTGGATCCGATACTCAATTCTATCTTGGTGCGCGACCGATGTATCAAAATAGTAAGGATTCAAGCCGAAGTCGATCCTAAGGAATTGGAGGAGTGGATTCGTCTGATCATGGAAAAAGTATGAGATCGAAGAGTTAGAACTGGTTTTAAACACCTATGATCACTATACCGTGTTCGACGTTCCTATCGAGGTTTTCTCCTGCAAGGCTCTGGTTATTCTCAAACTATGTGGTACTCAGATTGGGGTAAATACGATAGGGCGGGTCGATCTACGGAGTCTCACCATTCTGCACCTCCGCTCTGTTATATATGGTGAAAAATCCATTCCTCTCACTATTCTCGCTGGTTGTCCTGTGATCCAAGAATTTTGATAATATGCTCCTTCACTCAAGACTCTGACTATTGGATGGAGTTGGACAATGTTGTGTTGAGCAGCCTGGTACATGCAACATTCCAACTCTGTCCATCACAAGACACAGATCTCACCCAACAAGAGTACAAAAGCTCTGTTAAACTTCTTCAAGGTGTGGATATTGGGAGAGTGCATGGCCCTTGAGAATATAATGGTGGGGTTTGGCGATGAGTGTTCGGCTGTCGAGTTATTAGTTCAGGAACAAATAAATGGGTTTGCAAAAATGCTCGATTCATTTCACCTAACCGTGCAGGTAACATGTTCGCCTTACTTTCTTATTCTCTCATTTTATATCTCTTGTAGACTATAATTAACTCAGTTGCATTACTTAATAACATACACATTAGCTCCATTGTTTTCAGGTTTATCATTGATTTTGCCGTTGCTTATTGCACCCAGCTTTTTCACTATTAGTAAGTTTCACTGAAGCCCTTTATGTATCTTCTGCAGTTAAGATAAACACTTCATGCTACCATGGCTATTGCTTTGTTTTAATCTCTTTTTCTCGGATTTTTGAACTTGGAGTATATAATTTTAGGAGTCTAATTTTCTCATTCATTTATGTTCAATTTACTTTTCTGGCTTAGTAATAAAACTCTAACTCATCTACTGTTTATCTGCTTAGATGATACTTAGACATGCATTAGCTTTTTCAGCAAAGTTCTACACCTAACCACACCTTCACCTTAACTTCTCCTCATTGATATTTTAACTCAAAATTATAATTACATAGCATACGTTTTTGAAACATCATCCTCAGTTGTTGTCTGTTGTCTAAAGTTGTTTACCCATGTTTGGTATGCTCTGTTGAGTGCTAGAATTAGTTCACTCTTGGGGGAAGTCTGCATCTGTAAATGATTCACTTGTGTTATTAGTAGAAATATGTTGGTATCATGAAACAGCTTGGCCTTTTCTTTTGAATAAATGCTTGTTTTCTTCTATACAAAATCAGGTATAAAATAACTTGAAAGGTTTGTATTCTTTTTTATATGTTGTTTTCTGCATGATGTTCTGACTAAAATCATTCTAGTACCCATTTTGTATCATACTTTTATGCAGTTATAATGGATTAAAAATTTGATTTATCTTCAAAACCTTGTCTCCCAATTAAAAACATGCACATGTGAACTTGCTCGCTTTTTTGCCTCTGTTCCGAAAGAGATTTGGTTGTAGATCATCAAGTGCTTTTGATTGATAATGATTTCGATAATAGATGGTCTAAATTTTCTAGTACATTCTAATTTTGTGTTGGAATAAATTAGTTTCTGATGCTAAGGCAGGAGTTTTATGCATAATAATTGCTCTGTCCTGTACTCTTTTTGTTTTTTTGAAACTTGTCTGTTCTGTACTTTGTATGTCACCCAAACCAATATTGTACATGAGTGGTTTAGAATAAAGTCTGATGCAATTCTTTTTTCCTTGAGCAGGTTCATAACAAGCTATTGGCAATCACAATGGAGCTTACTTCACTTGGTAACTTTCTTTGGAAACATACTAGTTATGGGAAGGCAAACAAGTAAAAGGCACCTCATGCTGCTCTATATCAACTCTGTCTAAATGTGCTTGGATGCTATTAATCCTAAACCAAGAAAAACAGACCATCCTTCAATAATGTGTTCATGCTTTTCAGAACAAAAAGTGTCCCCGTTATTTGGGCATTCTTGATGTTCATTACCTTTTAAACGTCTTTGGAAACAACAAACTACTCATGTGTACTTATAATTTCTATGTTTAGAGGCTCACGTGTGAGACTAAAGACAGTTTTAGTTCTCACAGATGCTATAAGAAGATACATTAATTAAAAGTTAAAATAAACCTAATCTTAATGCACAACCACATTGACAAGTAACAACATATCTTAATCCATGTGCTAGAGTTCTAGTGTGGATAGCTTATTGTCCGTTGTTTCAATTTGAACTCCGTTGATAAAATCACGTCTCTTAAAGTGGTTATTGCCGGTATAGACAATCGTCTAACATGATACAATGAAAAACACAAGAGAACGAGTAAATAATGACACGGAAAAAAAAATACGAATTAGCTTGATAAAACATATTTGTTATCTCTTTACTTTTTGTTCTTCATGGCTCTGATTCTAAATAATAAAAACTACAGCCAGAAACAATATCAAAAGAGAGGCAGAGGAAAAGATTAAAGACCCTGACTGATTGACTTTTGTAACCATTCAAGGTAACTGTTACAACCTATCCTCATTCAAAGATTATCCTACAATGTCCCACATGAACAGAAAGTAAACGTGAAAAGAATTCGATTGTGGAGGTGATTTCTCATAGTCGATACACGAATGACGGGTCTCTCACAGTAAGGCGCAATGACATTCTCGTGAGCTACATGAGAGAGAAGCTCATGGTCAAAATAGTCCTAATTTGTGAGACCCGTTCGCTTACTAGGAACATCAGACAATGTTGCTTATTTTTGTATTTCCACAGTTGGTGATTCAATAACTAATTACGATTACTTGTACAATAATCAAACATATGTGAGCACGCAAACTTATTGGTTGGATATCTACGGAAGAGAATTGCCAGGTTATTGGTCTATAATGATTTATGAAAAAACTCTGGAAACTAATTATCATCAACTTGTACCGTTCAAAAACTGACGGTTGACTTATTAGTCGATCAATTTGACACTGTAGACTAAGGTAAGTACACAAACTCACATTTTCCGCTAGAGATGACAGAAAACGTTAGGAAAAACTCCAAGAACGAACTGCAATATGACTATTGAACTCAAAAACTAACTGTAGACTTGTTAGTTTTAGGAGTTTTTCCTAACGTTTTCTGTCATCTCTAACGGAAAATATTAGTTTTTGTAATTACTTTAAGTACACAGTGTCAAATTGATCGACTAAAAAGCTAACAGTCAGTTTTTGAACAATACTAATTGATAATAATTAGTTCCTGATTTTATCCCATGATTTATTTATCTGATCAATGGTTCAGGGATCATTGTGCCATGATTCATTTGACAAGTATACCAGTCAGGTAATGTAAGGTACACATCGATCCCATAGAGAGGTGATAATCACTAAATAGTGATGTTTAGATTAATCCTGATCAAACATGTTGTGTATAGAGGTGAAATTCGAAATCAAAATGTAATAAAGGTGTACGTTTCCTAATTTCTATATTAGTTTCAGGTCGGCGGAAGACGGATCATGGGCCTAGCAACCTTGTGTTGGGCTTTTGTCTTCACATGCCCTAAATTAGCTATCGAAAGCCTTATAATATTCCCTTCCAACCGTCTCATTCTGAAGCTATTTTTGTGTAAAAGAAGTAGGATGGTGAACGTTTCCGGGAAGCCAAAGCACTCTCTCGACGCGAACCGAAAGGATGGGAAGAGTAATTCTCGTAGCGCCGCCACCGTGCGGCGGCTCAAAATGTACAACACGCGGCCGAAGAGAGACCGTGGCGGGAAGATTTTGAAGCACGACCTTCAGTCCCAGGACCTCCCGAATACACGAATCCAACCTGACCGTCGCTGGTTTGGTATGTCTGCTTAGCTTTGTAATATATATGATGATATCGTTTTTCTGTTGAAATGGGTTGGTTGAGAATTGGGTAGAGAAAGCAAAGCTGAAGTTTTTCGAAAACCCATTAGTTGAAAATCATTGAATTTTGAGTGTTGGAACTGTAGTGAAAATGATTTGCTCGTGAAGTTAAATATTTGTTTATTCTTCTTTGTGGATGAATTTACAGGGAATACAAGAGTTGTAAATCAGAAGGAGCTCGAGTTTTTCCGTGAAGAGCTGTCTACCCGAATGTCAAGTAACTACAATGTCATATTGAAGGAGAGAAAATTGCCATTGTCGCTGTTAAATGATCACACAAAGGTATGCACTTTTTGTACATTGGAGCAACCTTTATACAACTCTAAGGCATGTGCTTCATTCAGATGAAATCAGCTTTGGTCGCTAGTGTGTGATGGATCGTTTGTGTCTGTATCAACCAGATTCACATATGGTTTGTTCTAGAGCTTACTAACCTAGAAGAGGTATAACTATGGGAAACCCGTTGAGATTCTTCTTGGCTGAACTACCATGAAATGAAAGTGAAAAACGTAAACCTCCACCCCTTCAAAATGCCTCAGTAGATTATTATTAGTGCAATTGAAAACTTTAAGCTTCCAAGTTCCAGCTTAAAACTGAAGTAACATGAGGGAGTGGATGTGCTTTATTATGCTGCCAATTAACTGCATCAACTTGATTGTATATTCATGTCCTAGACTACACCAATGCCAAATTAGAGATTGGGTCTAGTTATGTTCAACCTAGTCTTAATAGGCATCTTATTAAGCTTTGTAATTTTTGTCACGATATGTGTATAAATAATCCTTGTAAGTAATTGTGAGCGGACTTAGAAAATGATGTTTCTATTGGTCCAATTTTCTGAGTTTGTTTATGCAACTGTTTTTATTTTCATCTTATTTTGCTCACTGTTTTGTGAAGCAATCAAGGGTTCATCTTCTCGACACTCAGCCCTTTTCGGATACATTTGGGCCTAAGGCAAAGAGGAAACGTCCAAGGCTCTTGGCTTCTGATTATGAGTCTCTAGCCAAGAAAGCTGATGGTTCTCAGGGTAAGGTGACTTATTTGGCTAGGGTTAATGGGTCGTCGTTAAGAGTGAACTAAGTTTTTGGAAACATATATTCTTTAGTATCTATTTGGCCAGTACACCATGTATCCTTTGCACATGGAGTGTAAGAAGAAAATGTTATCTGTTTTGCCACATGTAAATGTAAATCTTGGAAATATATGAAAAACGTCTTATTAACTTGTGAACTTCATGAGTTATAAATTGGACAAAAATAGTAATGGGTTAATAATTTGTCTTTTTAACTGCAGATGCCTTTGAAGAAAAGGCTACTGGTTCATCTGCTGAATTAATTGAAGGAGATGGATTCAGAGACCTGGTCCGACATAATATGTTTGAAAAGGGTCAGAGCAAGCGCATATGGGGAGAGCTCTACAAAGTCATTGACTCGTCAGATGTTGTTGTTCAGGTCAGTTTTCCTTATATAGATGTAAATTGTTTATTTTTGCCCCTTAACTATATTTCATATCTAGAATGATACCAAAGTTCTTATAGTATGTACAATCCATTCTGTCACGATGTAATAAGTTTTCTTTTTCATACTCTATCATTGAGAGAGATGGTGCTAGTAGAGGGAAGATCCAGTTTCACATATTACGTCCAAAATCTTCTTTATCATCAAACCTACTTTTGATTCATACTTCAATTTGAAATTACAGGTATTGGATGCTCGGGACCCACAAGGTACAAGGTGTTATCACTTGGAGAAGCATTTGAAGGAGCACTGCAAGCATAAACATATGATACTTTTATTAAACAAGGTATGCCATTTTCCGTGTTAAGAGTTATCTAAGATCATTAAGAACTTGTTCCTCTCTTTTAACACCACATATTTCAGTGTGATTTGATTCCAGCGTGGGCAACGAAAGGGTGGCTTAGAGTACTATCCAAGGAGTATCCTACTTTAGCATTCCATGCAAGCATCAATAAGTCCTTCGGCAAGGTATAGTTTTTGCACATTGTAATTTATTCTGCATTAAGATACCACAAAAAAATTAAAAGCGAAAACCTTGTGATGTGGATATACGGGATATCTATAATAATATTTTCTGATGGCAAAATTTATTTTGGATGTTTGTATACCGATACATGTAATTGTTTCTTATTTAAAGTCTGTTTTGGTTGCCTGACGTGTATTTTAGTATTTTTTAAGGTTACATGTCTTGACTATATTTTTTTGGTTTGATATGCTCTCATTTTACATTCAGGGTTCGCTTCTCTCCGTGTTGAGACAATTTTCTCGATTGAAAAGTGACAAACAAGCAATATCTGTCGGATTTGTTGGGTATCCCAATGTTGGGAAGTCATCAGTCATCAACACGCTGCGTACAAAGAGTGTATGTTATAGATCTCATTCCGTTTGTTACGATACTTGACTCTTCAGTTTCTTTTTATATTCATATAAGCCTGGTTGTGATGGAGACCAAAGTGTAGCTTTACCATCTATTCTCTACCACAAATAACCTGCAGCAAAGAGTTTTAAATGTGCTAGTTCTTTTACATCACTTAAAAAAATCCCTATGTAATTTGATTTATTTTTCTCCAAACTATACACTTCAAAATTGAATCATGTGGATGGAAGGGTTGCAGGTACATGGGTTTTTGATGTGATGATGCAGAACTATTGGTCCTTCAAACTAGGCTGACAATTTTTTTCTGCTTTTGCCATAAACAGGTATGCAAGGTAGCTCCTATTCCAGGGGAGACTAAAGTATGGCAGTACATCACACTTACAAAGAGAATCTTCTTGATTGACTGTCCTGGAGTTGTTTACCAGAATAAAGACACTGAGACTGATGTTGTGCTGAAGGGTGTGGTATGCTTTATTTTCCTGATCTTGATTGAGTAGTTTCCTTCTCTTTTGTTGCATACAAGTTTAATGTTGGACCTATCCTTAAGAAAGTGGAATGTTTTTCAGGTACGTGTCACAAACTTGAGCGATGCTTCTGAACATATAGGAGAAGTTCTGAAACGTGTTAAGAAGGAGCACCTGAAAAGAGCGTATAAGATTGAAAACTGGTAAGCTAAATTCTCTTTATTTTGGTATCCTCTGCCTGTCTGCCATATCAGACATGCAGAATATCTAATGATACTTCAAGAACTAATAAACTCAGTGAAACTATTTTTGTGATGTTCTCAGGGTTGATGATGCCGACTTCTTATTTCAGCTATGCAAATTATCAGGCAAGCTACTGAAGGTACCGTTTCTAGACTACACAATGCATGATTTCGTAGTTGCCTTGTTACTTTAACATACATTCTCAAACCCTCGTATGGGTTGCCTGTATATCATCCGTGCCTCCATATAGTTACTTCTTTCTAATTCTTATTTTTTTTTGCGATAATGCAAATAAGTACCTTGAGGTATTCACTTTTTGCAAGTTGTAGGCCTCTTCTTTGATAATTGCAAAAAAGTTCCTCAAACTTTTCTTTTTTGTTGCATTTTGTGCAATTATGCCAAAAAAAATCTTCCTCTTACATTTAAATAGAACAAAATTCTGATTTTATTTTTGTTTTTAACTCCTTATTTATAAAATTCAAATTTTCAATGGTAAAATCATCATTTTGAAACAATTTTACACAAATTGCAATAAAAAAGGCAAATTCAATTAACTTGCAAAAAGTGAATACCTTGGTGCTTTTTTTGCAATTATCCCTTTTTTCTCTTTTCTCTTGTATTGTTTAATTAACGACGATGTATATTTCAATTTTTTTTTTTCTGTAGGGCGGTGAACCCGATGTAACTACTGCAGCAAAAATGGTTCTTCATGATTGGCAGAGGGGTAAAATACCCTTCTTTGTGCCACCTCCGAAACAAGAAGAGGACTCATCTTCCGAACCCAATATGTTTGGCATCAATAAAGATGCGGTAGATAGTAACCAGGCCTCTGCAGCTTTTAGAGCCATTGCAGATGTTATATCGTCCCAACAGCAAAAGATTGTTCCTGTTCAGAAAGATCTCTTTAGTGAAAATGAGTTAAAAGGTGACGGTACTGATGTGTTGCTGCCATCCACCAGTGGTGATGAAGAGGTTACAGCCGATGATGATGAAGACGAACAGTCCGAAGATGATGAAGATGAACAGTCCGAAGATGATGAAGACGAACAGTCCGAAGATGATGAAGATGAACAGTCCGAAGATGATGAAGATGAAAAGTCTGAAGATGATGAGGACGAGGAGTCTGGCCATGATGAAGAAGCCGAACCCTAGAGTGAGAATGATGGCTAGGTTACAGGATATTGTTCTATTGTTTGCTTTTGTTTATGTTTTGATCTCATGCATTTTAAGACTAGCAGTGTAAGCAATTTTACCTTCAAAATTAAATGTTTAGTATGTTTACTTTCCCAATCTTGAGTAATTACAATTGATATGCGTCCAAAATAAACAACCTTTCGTTTCACTTTGTAATGCTAAATTGTCAAAGTTGAGTAGAAACTATGGTCAAGGTGAAGGATAAACGTCATTTTCTAACCCTCATTTTTACTTCATTTGCTCGTCCTTACACTAACGGATTGCGTCAATTTTTTGTAATTTTGACAAATTACCATTAGGAAGTGAAACGAAAGGTTGAGCACAGGATGGGAAAATAAGGCATAATACAGGGCTAACAAATATATTTATCCTTCAATTCAATTACATTATAAATAGTCACATTTATGTTCAAGTACAATATAAGTTATAAGGCCGTTCAAAAAAAACAATATAAGTTATAAGTTGTCGATATCATGAAAGAGGTTTTGTCTCTCAACATGTGTTATGTCGAGGGCAAAAAATCCACACCGTCGGATTTCGATCGTTTCCACCACTGGAGGAACTAGAAACGGTAGTTTGTGGCGTGTTTCCGGTGAGTAAGTCATCAAATCAGAAGGATGATGGTTGGAGACTCGGAGACCGATATGAGGATTGTTGAACCGGTGGTGACTCAAACCGACCGGATCACTGGCCTTCGTTAAGGCCCAATAAATATTACACGGCCAAATCCACTATTCATTTAGTCCAGTACACATCTACAACCTATCATCTGTACGTCGTTGATTTTTATTGTCGAATCACAGTCGTCCAAGAGATAATACAACCACAAATTAAGGTTTGTGCCTCTTTTTCTCAACTTCCTGAAACAAAAAAAGTTACTACAATGCCGTCCTCGCCTCTTTCCTTCGATCTCCCCCTCGCCGTCCATCAATCATCGCTTAGCCTCACCTCGCCTCAACTGCTCTGCTTCTTCACCATCTCTATCTCTCCTCTTTATTCGCTCCCCTTCACCCTCGACAAACAAATGCTCATGCTCACCAAGTCAGCATATAAGATATGCGATTTCTCTAGAATCTGGACCATGATAGAGGAAATAGGTGGTTGATTAAAACCGGAAAACCAGCTGGTTTGATGTTGTTGAAATACCGTGATGCTTTCCCGGTCTCGATATGTGTCAGTGACGAATAGAGTGAGAGACCAGAGACCCCACTCTTGAACCGTCGAACTATGAAAAGCACGCTGAGCTAAGCTATGGGCAACCTCATTACAACACCGAGACACCAGTAACCTTTCCTAGATGGTTTAAATGATTTGTTTTCCTGTAAACGTTGCATAGATATTTCATGCCAGTCGATACCGATCATTGAGATACACATAAAAAGTCAGCACATAGACATTATTAACAAATATAATGCATATAAACCATATATTAAAATGATTAGCAATACGAGGGTCGATTCTGCACACATTTTTAATTTTAGCGGTTACATTACCAATACCAACCCGAGATAGATGGTGCAAACGCTTAAACCGGTGCTTCAGGGCTTGCAATTCGCTTCGTATTAGAGGATGTGAACCAGACGCGAAAAGGGTTTCAATCAAAATTCGAGTTTCGTCCGAGAAACAGTTCGAGAGAGAAATTGACGACATGGGTCTTTTCTAGAGAGAGAAATCGACGACATGGGTCTTTTTCTAGAGAGAGAAAAAGTGATCATTGAGGTTTTGGGGGACAAGCTCTTTTGTGAGTGGCATTTCTGAGGAGCTTGAGCTTGGAGGTACCAATTTTGAGGGAAGACTGAGCTCTATCTATTTGTTATGTTTATCAAATCAAGAGTGGCTTCAATTTCTATTCCCAATTTCACAGAATGGAGGTTCTTCATGTCTGTTTTTGGTAGAGTTCACTGAAGCTTTTTCAATTCCTTTGAATTCTATTTGCTGCATTGGTCATCTTGTTGGTGTGTATGGACATGGATGTTGGAAATGAGCAATACCCATAATTTATTTTGTGCATTCCCTTAATCTATCAAAGTTTAAGGGGGAAAGTGGGTACCAATAAAGAGATTGTTGCTTGTTATATGTATTAGACTATTAGTAGAAAGGTTTTGGAGGGCAAGATAGAGTTGGAGTTTTGCTTCTCTGATTCTGGGTATACTTGTCCATACTGGATTAAAGGAATTGCTGAGATTACTATGCAACTAACAGTTTAGGGTTCTTTTTGAAACCCAAATCTGCATGTTGGATTGCCCACAATCATGTCAGATAACGATGAAGAAATGCAGAATGTGGGGGACACCCCATTGTGGTCAGTGGCCACAGTGTTGACAATTTTTGTTGCTGTTTCTTATCTCGCGCAGAGATTAATTCACCGCTTGGGTCATGTAAGTAATCTATATCTTGCGCCTTTGTGAAGCTGGCATTTTCAGTTCTCATTGTCTTTAAACATATTTAGTTGCTCTAATCTGTGATAAACAATGATGTTGGAAAGATCTTGTGTTACTCTGATGGAAAGTTATATTTTTTTTGGGCGGCTTCAGTGGTTGGACCAACATGATAAGAAACCCTTGCTTGAAGCAGTGGAGAAAATGAAAGAAGGTACATAGTATTAGATTTTACATGGAAATGGAATTATTTTGATTTTGTGGTTGTTAGTGACTCTTCAGTACATTTAATATTAGGAAAAACGTTATTCACACCCCCATCGACGATCTTTGAGTTTTAGGAACCTCCTATAGGTGAGGAGTTATTAGTAACACATTGTCACCTTTCGTTATTCTTCAAAAACCCACGGATTCACACTGAATAGGTGATGGTTTTATCAGGGAGACACTGTCACCTGTTCATGTGTTCCTAATGAAAAATCTACTTTTTTCAGTGGGTTTTTGATGAATAACGAAAGGTGACTGTGTTACTGATAACCATTCCTCACCTATACAGTGTGTTTTGGAGAATCAAAGGTCGCCGAGGGTGTGTTAGTGAAGTTGATATGATTCTCATTCATAAAACTCTTCTTATCTGGACTTGTATTGCAGAGTTGATGCTGCTTGGTTTTATCTCTCTCTTTCTAACAGCATCCTCAGGCTTGATAGCCAATCTGTGTATTCCATCCGAATACTATGACGACAGTTTTATCCCATGCTCAAAAGCTGAGATTGAAGAAATGGAAGAAATGGAAGAAAGTACATACAAGGAGCGAAAACTATTGGGTGTTGTTCTGCATCTGTCATATGGGAGAGTGTTAGAAGAATGGAAAAGTGAATGCAAAGAGGCATGTATATTATCTATATAAACACTGAGATTATAGGTGTGTTGTGGTGGAAAAAATATGCATAAATTAATTTGGATATTATGTAGTTTGTCATGATGCTCGTTATCATTTTATATAAAAATAAAAATATGTCACTTATAAAAGAACCTAAGGTAACATTATATGTTCTGTTGTGCAGGGCTATGAACCTTTTCTTTCGTATGAAGGTCTTGAGCAATTGCATCGTTTCATCTTTGTCATGGCAGTAACACATATATTTTACTGCTGCCTAACAATGTTACTGGCAATTATGAAGGTTATAAATACTGTCTATCACATTATAAATACTTCATCTTTGTGTTATATTTTGTCAAGAACTTTAAAACTTTCAATTGCAGTTACTGTAAATCCGATTAGGAGGTTTATATTTATCTAATATGTTTTATATTTTTCTATTCTTTACGAAATCTGCAAAAACTTTCTATTAACTGCTCTTTTAGTAGATTCGAATTACTCTCTGACATTGTAATCTCTTCAACAGATTCGCAGTTGGAGGGAATGGGAAGATGAGGCTCATAAGGACGATCACGACTCTTTACCTGGTAATGTTATGACAGTGTTGGATTGATATATTTAATGTTGTTTAGTGAGGCCATCTATATTATTTACCCTGAAAAGGGGTAATTGCAAAAAAGTACCCTGAGGTATTAACTTTTTACAACTTGTAACCATCTTCTTTGATAATTGCCAAAAGTGCCCTGAATTTGTCTTTTTGTTGCACTTTGTATAAATTTGCTTAAAAATGACGATTTTACCCTTGGAATTTAAAGGATAAAAATCCAAATTTTCATATCCCTTAAATTCTTACTCTTTGTATGGTACAAAGAGGCAGAAAATAAAGGGGTATGAAAATTTGGATTCTAATTTGTAAGGGTAAAATCGTCATTTTATTTTAATTGCAACAAAAAGACAAGTTCAGTGTACTTATTGCAATTATCAAAGTGGCTACAAGTTGCAAAAACTGAATACCTCATACACTAATTATTCTATGACAGGACTCAACATAGAACAAAGGCGATCGACTTCTGTCAAGTTTCACAACCCAAATCCTTTTGTCAAGAGTGATTTTTTCATCTTGTTGGTAGGTGCACAAGTTTCTTGATCTGGTTTCTGCAAGCCATTTTGAATTCCACTTCTTTGTGTCGCTTCTCTTTAATCAAGAAAATTCAGATATCTATTGGTTTTGTTATTTCTTTTATAATTATGTTTATTTGTTTTTAACTCCTGGTACTATTTTCTGTTTTCCAATTGCAGGCTTGTTTTTTCCGGCAATTTGGGCGTTCAGTGAAGCGTCATGACTATCTTACACTCCGTAAGGGCTTCATTGCGGTATGTAATATCCTTATAGTCTCACTGAAAAAGGCCACCCCACAGACCTATTTTATCTTTCTTGGTAATTAAATAGGCATAATTGTAAAAAAAAAGTACCCTGCACTCGTCCTTTTATTGCAATTTATATAAAATGACGATTTTACCCTTACAATTTAGATTTAAAAAATAAATAAATAACAAAAAAAAATCTAAATTTTAATATCCCTTGATTTTCTTCCCCTTTGTACTGTACAAAGAGTAAGAAATTTAAGGTATATAAAAATTTGGATTTTATGTTCTTTAATTATTATATTTAAAATTTGAATTTTCAAGGGTAAAATCGTCATTTTGAAACAAGTTTATACTAAGTGCAACAAATAGATAAGTTCAGGACACATTTTTTTGCAATTATCAAAGAAGAGAGCTACAAGTTGCAAAAAAATGAATACATTGGGGTACTTTTTTGCAGTTATCCCAATTAAATATTCCGTTGAAGAAGAGAAAAGTAGGGGCATACTTTTATGTGATGGTGTTTTGAATATTTATTGCATTCTTCTTTATGTGATATTTGTTTTTACGTGTTGGTATTGTGAATACATATTGCATTTTCATGACAGAATCATTGCCTCGCATCAAATTATGATTTCCATCGCTGTATGATTCGCTCTACAGAAGAAGAATTTCAAATGATAGTCGGTGTGAGGTAAAAAAAAAATTATTCTATGACTTAATCTAGTTATTTTTATGTTTAGTCACTGATTTTTCATTATGAATGAAATAACCGGAAGTATGAAATGAGTTTTAGATGAATGTGGTGCAAGAGTCATCACTCCAATTGTATTTTGCATGATTTATACTATGATTTACAAAATCAGATTCATCCCAGCTCTTAACTCATGTTTAAGCAACATTTGTCAAATTTTATGGTCAATAATATATGTAAGGGTAAATGCAAAAAAGTACCCTGAGGTATTTGCTTTATGCAAGTTGTAGCCTTGTTCTTTGGTAATTGCAAAAAGTTGGCTTGTATTTGTCTTTTTTTTGCACTTTGTTAAATTTGTTTCAAGATGATGATTTTACCCTTAAATTTAAAAATAATAAGTAAAAAACAAAGAGAAAAAAATCTGAATTTGCTCCTCTCTTACTTTTCTTCTTGTTTGGGCAATACAAGAAGGAAAAAAAATGAAGAGAAATGAAAATTCTAGATTTTTGTTTTTTATTAAAGGGTAAAATTATAATTTTGAAATAAAATTACATTTATGCTGTCTATTTTATCAGTTGCAATTATCCCTATATGTAATTGGGTGTTTTTTGATATGTTCTGCTTGATTTTGTACCATTGAGAAGTCAACCAGCTAAAGCGTGTCTGTTTTATCACTTGCAGCGCTCCTCTGTGGGCTTTTTGTGTTGCATTTATGCTGTTTAATGTGAAAGGTATGGTTTATATAATCCTTCAGGAAATGACCTATCCATTCTATGGGGCCCACATGCTGATGTGGTGTCTTCCCTAACCACTAGTCGCTGTGATCAATAACCACTAAAATAGACCCTTAACCAGTCAATGAATATAGGGGTAATTGCAAAAAAGTACCCTGAGATAATCATTTTGTGCAACTTGTAGCCATCTTTTTTGATAATTGCAAAAAATACCTTGAACTTGTCTTTGTGTTGCAATTTTATCCTTACGACTTGTTATTAAAAAAATAATAAGTAATTTTTTTTTTCATATTCCTTAATTTTCTCCCTCTTTGTATCATACAGGGTAAAGTCATCATTTTAAAACAAATTTATACTAAGTGCAAAAAAAAGAGAAGTTCAGGGCACTTTTTTGAAATTACCAAAGAAGAGGGCTACAAATTGCAAAAAGTGAGTACCTCATGGTACTTTTTTGCAATCACTCCATGAATATATGCATACTGTTTTATGATGATTAATGCAATGCATAGACTTTATTTAAGTCAAGGAGCTTATATTATTCTAATGATTCATTAATTTGTGCTTCGTCACAGGGACTCATCTGTACTTCTGGGTAGCAATTACTCCCTTAACAGTACGTGACAACCTTTCTGATCCGATATAGTTTTTTCTTTTTCTTTAATGATGGATAATAAAGCCAATATGTTGAATTTTTATGATTCATCTCTATCGAATCGCCATTTGAGAAAGAAAAATCAAGAACTCTGATTCAAAATTATCTTGATTCATCCCCCCATAAGGAATTACCAAATCATTTGACTACTCACCCACTCCAATAAAAGGGGTTAGTCAATCAAATAATAGATAGTAAATGGGTCGGTTTGAAAATAAACGAATTGTTGGTCGTAGAATATTATATTATTCTCGTCAGACTTAACCCAAGGTTACTTTACTGTTTTTTGTCATGTTCATTTGCAGCTAGTTCTTGTGGTGGGAACAAAGCTGCAATACATAATTGCAGCCTTGGTCTTGGAGAATGCACGCATGACTGGCATCTACGCAGAGACAAAGCTGACCCCTCGAGATGATCTCTTCTGGTTTAAGAAGCCAGAACTATTGTTGTCCTTGATACAATTCATTTTATTCCAGGTTCTTTATTTATTTGCTAAGAGTGAGTTAGGGATAATTGCAAAAAATTACCCTGAGGTATTCACTTTTTGCAACTTGTAACCCTTTTCTTTGATAATTGCAAAAAAGTGCCCTGGATTTGTCTTTTTGTTCCACTTTGTATAAATTTGTTTCAAAATGACGATTTAACCCTTGAAAATTTAAGTTTATAAAATTATAAGTAAAAAACAGAAAATCCAAAATTTCACATCCGTTAAATTTCTTGCTGTATGTACAAAAAGGAAGAAAATGAAGGGATATGAAATTTTGGATTAATTTTTTTATTTTGTACTTGCAATTTTTTAAATTTATAATTTCAGGGTAAATTCGTCATTTTGAAAAATGTGCAACGAAAATAAAAGTTGAAGGCACTTTTTTGCCATTACCAAAGAAGAGGGCTACAAATTGCAAAAAATGAATACCTTAGGATCCTTTTTTTTTTTCAAATATCCTAGTGAGATATTACGGGCTTTTGTTTATTTGGTTGACCTTTTTTTTTTTGCAGAATGCTTTCGAAATGGCTTCGTTCGTCTGGTTCTGGGTATTTACTGGACTCTTAACATGTTTGTCTCCACAAAATTCGGAGCTTCTTCTGTTGAATATAACTTAGGGTTGATTGCACATAACTACCTATATGAATTGTCCACAAACACATAACCCGTAGTAAATTTTCCACACATACATATGAGTACCCTTATGGATTTCCACGTGTCACCATCATACAAAATAGACTGAAACCATCGAAAATTTTGATTTTTTTTTTTCGTCATGCGACTTAAAGATTTTATGATATGATTAATATTCCAGAACCACTCATTCACATCCCATAATATTCCAATTTCAATATATTCAAGGAGGCTTTCACGAACGGAATCAAATGGAAACATAAGATTAAATTCACGTCACGAAAAAAATCGAAATTTTTGATGGTTTCCGTTTGTTTTGTACAACGGTGACATGTGAAACTATAGTCATGTGTCCATGGAAATTACAGTGGGATTATGTGTTTGGGCAATTCAAAAGGTAGTTATGTGCAATTTACCCTGTAACCTATGTATTTCATTTGTATGCTTACAGTGGCAATTTGGGTATAATTCCTGCTTCATCGGTAACCATGTGATGGTGTACATGAGACTGGTCATAGGGTAATACATAAGATTTATTAAAACCGCAACGAACTGCTTTCGTGGATTATTATCAATATCAAGGGATAATTCCAAAAAAGTATCCTGAGGTATTCACTTTTTTGCAAATTGTCACCCTCTTCTTTGATATCGGCAAAAACGTCCCATGAACTTGTCTTTTGTATCATTTTGTTTCAAAATGACGATTTTACCCTTGAAATGAAATCTTTGGATTTTTTTGCTATTATCAAAAAAGAGGGCTACAATTTGCAAAAAGTGAATACCTCAGGGAACATTTTTTTGCAGTTACCCCATAATAATAGCGATTGTTGACCTTATCTCTGCTAGATTGGCCGGTCAATTCCTCTGCAGCTACAGCACTGTGCCACTATATGCATTGGTCACTCGGGTATCATATTCAACTGCAAAGTACTCTTTTCTATAAAATTTAAAAACAACAAGTTGTGTTTATGTGAACTGTGATTTTTTTTCAGATGGGAACGAATTATAGGAAAGATGTAATTCTTAGGAGGATAAGGTTGTCAATGCATGGATCTGGAAAAGCAGCTAGGAAGAGACGAAGGAGTCGTTTTCATGGTGCTGATTTTACAACCATGCGCACAAGTTCGGTTGGTGATTTTTCAACATTGCACAGTAGGACAAGTTCGGTTGGTGATTTTTCAACCTTAAGTAGGACAAGTTCGGTAGTGTCCATAGAAGATGATCATCGGTTCGCGGAAGACACTAGCACATTCGCAGAGATTCAGTTGCAACCTTCTACTTCATTGCATAGAAATGACTGACAAATATAGTTACTGAAACCTTAACGAAGTTCTTGCATGTGATGTAGTAGAATGCAGAACCTTACACAATGTAGTGATTTGTAATGTTTGAGAGGTTATAGGATGGGAATGGAAGTTTTGTTTGTATTTTTTTTTATAGCATGATGTTTAAATGAGGAATGTTTTGAGGAAGAAAGGAATGGAGTTTAAATTTTGAGATCGTATGTGAACAATGCAGCAAATAATTTATACAAAACGATTTCAAAGGAATGTCTTGCATGACACTCTTCTTCAATTAAAGGATCTTATTCTTCTCCTCCAAGATGTGGTGGAGGACTGGTATTCAAGTTCTAACCGATCGCATCAAGACATGACTGTTGATTTTAGAGAAGAACTGGTAAAAATAGCGAAAATTTGATTTTCGGACCTCCAAACAAAACCAATTTTGAACCCTTAACCTTCATTTCTATTTTTGTTAGACCTTCCACAGTGGAGGCCAAAAGAGTCGTCGAAAGTGAGAAAAAAAGGGATTTGCTGACATTTCGGTTCCGATTTTCTCTCTCATGGCGATTCGACGTCCTCCGATGCAGATTCATCGACCGTCAAATCCCTCTTCTCTGATTCTCTTTCCTCCCTCACGATTCTCTCTCCTCCCTCAATAAGATGGTTACATGACTAACCCTCCCCTATGAATTCCGGTGGTCACCAAGGGTAAAATCAAACTTTCACCACAAATGAAGGCTATTTTGCGAAGAATTTACGGTTTTGTACAAAAAAACCCTAAAACATCATTTTTAATGGACCTTACCGGGCCTTTTGTCTAAAGGGCTTCCTTTATGGCCTAGCCCAATCTGTTATGTTAATGGGCTGGTATGGGCTTAACCCAGGCCCACGTGAGATGGCATGTACGTCTTGTTCATGGTGATTTTGTTTCATTGCTCTAAAATACGGACTGAGAGACGAAATGGCAGAGACAAAGAACCTCATTTTATCATCTCTCTATACTCTCTCTCTCTTCCCCTTCCTTGCTTCTCTCTCTTTTCTTCTTCTCGAATCCACTCGGAACCCTAACCCTAACTAATTTCCGCCCCCAATTCTCCTCCTCCACCAACTCCGACTGTATCAGTAAGCTTCTTATCTCTGGCACCAACGAAATCATCCACTGGTTTTTGATACATTCTCAGTCCTTTACTCCTTCTAATTCACTCTTGATGTCCTCAATCTGGATGTTGATATAGGTTTTTCTCTGGTTTTGTAAAATATGTTTTTGTTTGTGTTTTGGACTCTAGAGCAGATGAGTTTTGGAGACTAAATGTTCATTTGTGATTTACAGTTCAATGTAGTAACAGTATTGATTATTGTGTGTTGTGTTAGCAGTACTGATTATTGAATGGGAAATTTTATGATATCTGTATTGATTATTGAATGGGAAATAGTAATTGAAATTGGAATGCTTCAATCATGGAGACTTGCTCACTTGGGACAAATTGCATGTTGGAAGACAGATTGTAATAGATACTGGGGAACTTGCTGAAATGTGTGCCCTTATGAATTGCTAATCGATGAATGTTATGATCTTAAGACTTGTAATGCCTAACTTGGTGAGTTTTGCGACTTTGCTATGAAATTATGTGTTGTTTGAACTAGATCATATGAGTTCATTGATCAGTAAGAGAGACACAACTGCTTGAGTTGACCTCTTTATGTGCTTATGCGGTTGCTAATTTGTATGTTGACACTTGCTCTTTTTGGCTTCTTATTTGTGAAGAATATATGAGCATTCCAGCACAGCATTGTGATGTTGACCAAAAGGACCTGGAGAGCTTACTCGAAGCCTTTGGTGGTTCTGCGTTTACTCTTGAGGACATAGCTTCTGCATATTTCGAGGCAAATCGCAATGTAGATACAGCTGCAGATATTCTTTGTGCATTCAATGGAAGTACTTCTATGTCTGATACATGTTCCTCTAGAGATACATTGGAATGTGCAATTGGAATTACTGCAGAAGTCTCATCTGAGACTGTGCTTCAGAAGTCAAATCATGTACAGGAAAATATCAAAGGATCAAAGTCAAGAAGGATTTCTGCCTCAACTGGTACCATTTCAGGTGTACTTGGGAAGGAGTACATCAAACCCAGACGATTGACAAATGGATCACGTGAGCCAACAAAACCTATGAAAATAGATTCCAAAGAACTTCCAATATCTGAGATATGGAAGGAAGAAGTTTTGCCAAGCGAGAAAAATGGTGCTATGTGTAATGAACGTGCGGAGTTTCTTTACAGCATGCTTAGAAATGGTTTCAGTCTTGAGAAGAGTGTAATAGAGAATGTTCTCGGTAATCTTCCTCATCTTTCTGCCATTTAAATATGTTTTGCTTTGGGATTGTCCCTTTACTGGGAAGAATTCAAGCTAGGTGTTCATTTGGGCATCCAGATTTACTAGTTAACATTATAGTAAGTTATACACAACTTAAGTTGGCCAAGTGGTTAAGAGCTACCTCCAACATAATAGAGGACTGGAGTTCAAACCATAATACTATTCTTGGATTATTAATGTAGTATTATCACCTTTCTTGTAGTAGCATGTACATTCCAGTGGAGCAATTCAATCTATCTAATCAGGTTTCTCATTTGTTTTGCAGGCCTTTGTGGGTATGATATGCAAAAAGTAAGGCTCATATTTTATATTTTATATTCTGTCAGCATAGTTCTTACAGTATCATTAATTGAATGTAATATGTCATTTCAGTTATTACTATCTTGCATATGTCAGCCACATATGCTGCATTTCAGAAACCTATGTAAATTATTCCAGAGAACCTAAGTCATGTGTTAGATCAAGTATAAAAATGATATTGAGCTGAATACTTGACCAAAATATGTGTTCTCTGTGGAAATACTTTGTGTTGCAACCTATGTTGTCCATTGGGAATAAGTTATTTGTGTTCATCATGCAGAGCATGGAAAAACTACTCTACATGTCAGCTAAAACTTTGGAGAAGTCGGATGACATTGTTGGCGAAGAAGTAAGCTTCAAGTACCCCATTCATATGCTGAATCCATGATGTTGCATTTGTTAAAATGTTCATGGTGATTTTGTTTCTTTGCTACTCAAATATTAGCGTGACTGATGATATAGCCAATCAACCATCACTTGCTCTTTCTTCTCATCTAAATTGCTTCTTACAGTCATATAGCTCTTCTCAAGGAGAATGTCAAAACCTTGTTCCTGTCGAGAGGTATGATGCCTTATTTCGTAGTTTCTACCAGCTCATGTTTGGAACTTGGAGAACTAATACACATTTTTTGCATCTGTGCAGTAATGGAGCTGTAAAGTTGAAAGAATCGCAGAAAAGAGAAAAGGATAGGTTTGAACTTCAGAATCAAGTTATACAACTGTTTCAGCCTCCTGGAAGAGCTGAGGAGCCACCTCAAAAATGGCGCCCACTGAAGGAGAGAGCAAAGCCTTATGGCAGAGTAGTATCGGAACCTCTTACAGACACCACAATAGAATATACGGCACCCATTTTAAAACCTCGTGAAACTCTGAGAGTTGGTATGACTAAACCTTCTGTGTTACCTTTTCTTTCCTAGACTGTATGAAGAATAAGACTGCTATCCATAAGTTTATGTTGGGTGTGTCATTGTTGATGCTATTACTATGTCAGAAATGGTTAATGATGATATTGGATTAGTATTTGTTAGACTCGTATTATGGTCTTACCTATCACAGCTCTAAAATCGTATTCATCAAACAGAACATAAAACATATTGAGGAAGTCCATCTTCTTTCTTAGTATCTATGGAAGCGTGTCTATATTTGTGTCACCGAATTTAATAATCTTGTTTCAACTTTCAATCCCACCTTGCAAGAGTAGCATAATTTTTTAAATGCCAGCTATTCCAATTCATAGTCATTAGACTTCAATTGCCTGATGTGGTTTCCATACATCTTAGTTTTTCCTTGTCAAACTGCGTAATGTATTTCACATATCCTGCTTTTCCTTTGAAAGTATTCAAAATTTAACATCAAGTTGTGGTTGCTTGATGCTACTTGGTTGTTTCTGTATATAGATGATAAAGATGAGGATGGCTATAATGTTCTACGTGAAGCTGTAAAGGAATACTGGACTATGATGAAAGAGTACTATAAAGCTGTAAGTATATCTTCTTTTATATATTGTCTTATCTTTACACAAAGGTTGTATATGAAAGATGACGAAGAATAGGCGTTTTTCTTCAAGTTCCTTATTTGGATGTCTGTACAGAATTATTTATGTCCATCATTTGTCTACTTTACCTTGCAGTCTGTTGATGCATTTAGTAAGGGCGACACTGAACGCGCTAACAAACTTCTAGAAAAGGTATGGTATCTATTTTTATCACCTGTAATAGGGATGCTTAGAAATGAAAATAACTGAATTTGTAATCATCACTGTGCTATAAGCTGCTGTCATTTAGTCTTGTCCCCCATGTTTCAGTTTCCCCATTTCTTCTTATTTCTTTGTGTGTATATTTGCATTTAATCTTGATCTATTTCATCAGTAGACTAGGACCATTAATGGGCTGACATTAATCCTTCAATCCACTACTTCAATCCTTCCTCTTTTTTACTATGCAGCGGTGTTGTTTACACCCCCTCGACGACCTTTGAGTTTTAGGAACCCCCTATAGGTGAGGGGGTATTAGTAACACACTGTCACCTTTCGTTTTTTTTTAAAAAAAC
>JAYMSV010000044.1:0-25719 GCA_036897745.1 Erodium moschatum
TACATCGGGTACCCGTCGGGTTCGGGTTATTTTTCCATCCCTAGTTCCAGATGCTCGGGAGCTCAGAACTAAGGCTCCCGATGAAGTAGAAGTCGTCGTCGGACCTGTTTGAGAGAAGAAAACGACCCTCGTCGGACCTGTCTGCGAGAAGAAGCATTCACACTTAAGCCGTCATGCCTAGCTCGTCGTAAAGACCACAGACCCGGCAAACTCTACCGCTGCTGCTTACGTGCACCATGTCGAACCATATCTACACCGGAGAAGAAGAGACCACCGTCGTGCCGAAGCCATCCCAGATAGGGAAAAAATACGTCGCTGCTGCTCTCGACGACGAGATTTGTTGGAGACCGGAGATTCCGGAGATTTTGGGAATTGGGTGATTGAAAAGGGTGTTGCTTGCTTCTGGGTTCCGTCTCCGGTGGCCTACACGGTGGCGTTCTCGGCTGAGCTTTTTTGAGAGCTCTAATGGCGATTGGGGGAATTAGGAGAATGGCCTTATTAAGTATAACTCTTTGTAAAATGGCGTCCATTTTTTATCTCTTTGCATACTAGCCTCCTCTTTAATGAAAGTTTCATAATACCAACCTTACCCTTTTGACTATTAAGTTTATTGAAAAATAAAAAGGAAATGAGAAGAAAGAGCTGGCGTTGACCAGGTCAACGCGCCATGTGGCGCGCTCTGGTTCGCTCCTCCATTTTTATGTTATTTTCACTGTTTCGCCCATATCTACTCCGTTTTACCTCCGATTTGTTTCGTTCTTTTGCCAATAATTTTCTTTTTTCGCGGCCTACAAAACAAGACCAATCATTAATATATTTGTAACAACTTGAAAAATATCGACCAAGAACGAGGTTATGCGCAATTATTACTAAACGCAAAAATATAAAAACGAGACAAAAATTAGGTAAAAATATAGGGGGAAATGGTCATATTAACTAGGACACAATTACGCTCATCAGTCATCATCCCAGTCACCTCCATTTTAGTCTTCCCGCCAAAAAATACACGTCGTTAACTAATTGATGAAGCTGCAATTATAAATTGGACCAACAATCTCCAATTAAAATCACTCGAAATATCAATTTCGCGAATTTGTGTTTTTAGGACTGTCGTTAGTTACTGTCAGGTCTCCCGTCTCCCGGATCTGTAAGAGAGGTAGCCAAATCAGAATGGCGATCTGGGATGTTCTCATCTGATTGGATAATCGAACTGGGATGAACACATTTGATATGAGATGTATACGTTCTTAATTATTCTAGGAATGATTCGAGCGCTAATCCATGCTTCATATGGTGGGGAATATAAGGAAGAGTCCGATGAGGATGACTCCGACAAGGAGGAAGCTGGCGAGGAGGATGCCGGCGAGGAAGAGGCCGACGAAGAAGACCTAGAAAAAGACCCGAAAGGTGGTGGCAAAGAGGAGGTCCATGAAGGTGGTGACAATGTGTTGGAGGTCCATGTAGGAGGAGGTGACGAATTGGAATTTAGGTACAATGAAGGTTATAATGATGCGTAACTGATATATTTACCGATCTATGACATCATTGTTATGTAACTTATGTGATGTTCACTTGTGTTAAACAATAGACTTAACTCTAATGTGTTTTGTGGATGCTCAAAATAGATCTGGGAATTATTTTTACAGTCTAACCAAAAATTTATAGATCCGTATAAGAATGCCCGTATCTGATTTCTATTCTGTTACATCATTGCCAGATCCATAAACGGGACATGTAAATTTATTTCAGGTCGAGTACTAGTTGTAGATCTGGTTGGAATATTTAGAACAACTTGAGGATCAAGGAATAAAGTTCTAGAACTGAGAAGTCCATATTCCACAACATAAGCATATTTTGGATATTTTAGCTAAAAGCTCACTTAGCTCAGTGGCAAGGATCTCATCTTCTTTGGACTACACCTAGGTTCGAATCCCACTACATCCAAAAATTTATATATTTTTGTTTTCGATTCCACTGAAAACCAATAAATAAATATTATTTGGTATTCGTATAACAACAAAATATCACTTAGGCCAGTGATAAGGATCTCATCTAATTTGGTTTTCACCTGGGTTCGAATCCTACTACACCCAAAAATTGTACATATTTTTGTTGTTAGTTCCACTTAAAACCAATAAATAAATATTATTGGGTATTCATATAACAACGAAATGCGATGTAGCCTAGTGGTAAGGGTCTCATTTAGTTTAGGCTACACTTGGGTTCGAATCCCAGAGGTTTCAAAATAAATGAAATTTGACCCAATACCTGGTCTACGACCCAGACCCGATTTAAAACACGAGCTCATATCCGCCCACGGTCCCGTTGATCCATTTGGAGGGAAAAATAAGGCACATGGATAAGGAGGGAAAAAAATAAAAATAAAAAAGCTTTTTTTTTTTTCTAAGTGTGGAAAGGGTATAAGAGTAATATCATATTTTTAAGTCACAAAAAGAAAGTAAAAAGGAAAAGAAATAAGAACGGTAAAAGACGGAGGCTATCCTCCAAAGAGTTATAGAAAGAAAGGTCATTCTGTTAATTTGCCCCTAATTTTCAGAAAAACGACAATACTATCCTTTTGACCTTAAAACATATATTTGAACCTTTTCAAGCTCTTGTAGCATCCGTAGTCCTTTAGTCCCGTTGATATTAAAAGGTTGAGACCATATAATAAAACAATAATAAACATTGAAGTAAACACCATGCTAAAACAAAATATGTACAATCCAAGAGCCTAAACACCGGTTAAATAAAAGGTGTTTTAGACTTATTTCTTCCAAAATTCCAAATAGACGGTTACGATAACACCAAATGGAAAAAAGTTGTCCCAAATCGCCGGATAAATGCCGCAACACAGCGTCTTCGATCGATGTTTTCAGAACGCCGAGAACAAAACGCCGACAAATCCCCATCGACTACGGATGCTCTAAAGCCTCACTCGACGGAGACTAAAACAGAAACGAGAGGATAGGTGGGCTAGTCTGGTTTGGGCCCAACGGCCCAAATAAGGCCCAGAGTACTGTGGGCCAGTAAAGGCCCAATGTATTTCATATTTTATTTTTCTCATTACAAATATAACATATAGCCAAAGGAGTCTCAGAAACAGAAGTGTCTTGCTCAGAAAGAAAGAATCCGAGTTCCGATCGGCGAGCGAGAAAGTCCGAGAACCTACCGCCGGGAATGGAGAGGCTGCAGAGGATGTTCGCCGGAGCAGGAGGCGCGTTAGGCCACCCGCCGCCGGACTCCCCCACCCTGGACACTTCGGAGCAGGTCTACATATCCTCACTCGCCCTCCTCAAGATGCTCAAACACGGTAATTTAGCTCCCGTTTCATCAATTCGAACAAGTATTAGCGTTCTGATACCTGTTTAGGGTTTCGTGTTTAGCAAGGACTATTGGTGTTTCTGATTCTAGGGCTTTGATGTGGATTTTGGGGGTTTATGTTGTTAATTGTTTTGGTGGGATGTGAATGTTAGGGCGAGCTGGTGTTCCCATGGAGGTGATGGGATTGATGCTTGGAGAGTTCGTGGATGAGTACACTGTGCGTGTTGTTGATGTGTTTGCTATGCCGCAGAGCGGAACTGGTGTTAGTGTTGAAGCTGTAGACCATGTGTTTCAGACTAACATGCTCGATATGCTTAAGCAGACCGGAAGGTAACTGTTCTTGTTCAGATCTATTTATAACCTCGAAGTTCTTCTCTTGATGCTCACTTAAGAGAATTAGCTAGATCTATGTGCTCCTAAGTAATTAGGGTAAGTGTGCATGCCTTGTTCGAATCTCATTACATACAAATTGCTGATGTGTGGGTCGGCCAGAATCAAAACTGTGGACCACCCATATTTGGGTTATTTATCACCCCGATATCTCGGTGAAACTTGAAAATTGATTAAAAGTCGATCGAAACTCAGTCTACTAGTTTTCATATACAATTGTTAACTGTATGTGAAAATTTGTACTCAAAGATCTGTGTATAGCACGGACACAAAACGAGATTATCAATAGCAAGTTCAATTCAATTTCCAAATACAATTAAATTTCACCAAACATGAATTGAGGTGTGTTTGGAACTATCTTATTTTACTCAACTATTGCGATATATGCCTTAAATATATGTATTATATGTTTTTTATTTGTTATTTAATACAAAACGTGATTTGCCGATATCTCTCCATTAAGTTGAAATATCCTTAATCGGTACCTCACCGCGATTTGACCGTTACCGTTATTTAGAACCTTGCCCATATTAGAGCAAAAGCAAGTGAGTGTAACATGTGCTGTTCTCCTGAGGTGGCTGTTCTCGGGCACCCACCCCATCCATGCCCATTTGATTTTATTTTATTTCTAGACCATATTAGTGTCCCTTTTCATGACAACTTATCTTCCACCATCGTTGTTTTGTTTTGGTTCCTGTCAAATTTATGTTTATTTTGTTTGAGAATCACTAATCAAGTCCAATATCAATTTTATCAATCAATTCCAAAATCACAAATCACTTCGACGTGCATTTTTGTTTTGTTTGATCAATTAGTTCGATTGAATTCGTTCTTGAGAGATAAATGTAAACCTGCACAAACAATATGAGAATATAGCCAGATTAAATCTAACTGTGATTCTTCGGGCTAACCTAAATACGTTATCAAGTTGCATCATCTATTAATATCTATCTTTTTATGATATATAGTTATAGTACATAGTATTTACTCCATCGGTAACTGGATAAGTGCCCCATAGGTCTAAGGATTGCATTTTTAATGCTTGTTCCACCCTTTACCTCATTGACTGTCATGCCTCTACTACTGGAGTTGTTATAACTAGTTTATTGGGGGATAACATGGAAAATTGTAGCTAGTTAACTAACTAAAATGGAAATGGGACACGTTTTGAGGCTTCCATCAGAAAGTGGGGAACTTGTTTTTGTATGGAGGGAGTATGATAGTAATTGGAAATAGAGTAGTTTGGAGATGTCAAGATATTGAAATGGTTGCAAAGCTTCCATAGTAAACACATAACAAATATCATTTTTAAACTACCTATGATTCTATCTATCTTGCTCACATTTCTGTTGTTAAGACTGTTCAATCTATTGCCTTTTTCTTCTCTCTTTGGTCTTTATCATCTTATCCTTCTGTTTTTTTATAGACCAGAGATGGTTGTAGGATGGTACCATTCCCATCCAGGATTTGGCTGCTGGCTTTCTGGCGTGGACATAAACACACAACAGGTTTTGATTCAATCTTCATTCTTGTTTTTTTTAATGTTCGATATAACTATGACCAATCATTGAAGCTTTCTAAATGGCTCGGTAAGCTTTCATCATATTTCTGCCAGTAATGGCATTTTGATCTTATTGGAGATAATTATATGCACTTCAGTCCAACTCCTCCTACCCCTTTCAATCTATAATCGGTCTTTTAGCATATTAGATGTAAAGGATAGAGGTGAGCTGAAGATTTTGTTTATATATTTCACAACAGGCATTAATAAATGTTCATCATATTTAAATGCTAGTTGGCTCTATAGGAAAGGTCTGTTGGTGGATGCTTAGATGTGGAGTGGAGTGTATCCATTTCTAGGGAAACGTATTTATACTGTTGAGTGATTAATTTTGAATGGTTTTGGTATATAGTGAAGGTATACCTTTAGCTTGAACCATTGAATATGTTGGTGAATGCTTAGATATGGTATATAGTGAAGGTGACCTTTAGCTTGAACAATTGAATATGTTGGTGGATGCTTAGATACGGTATATAGTGAAGGTATACCTTTAGCTTGAACCATTGAGTATGTTCGGGTTATAGTTACAGCACAGTGGTACTTGTCATTCATTGTCTGGTTCAATTTATTTTCATCATTCTTGAACACTATTATTCATTCATTGGCTAAGAATGTAGTAGATGTTGGAGTCAGTAATGAACTGCTCATGTTTTTGTCTACCTTCAGTATACATGTTTATATTCTCTGCCAATCAAACTTAGGTGTTTTCTGACATTTTCATCTGAATCTTATATAGAGTTTTGAAGCTTTAAATCAGCGAGCTGTGGCTGTGGTGGTTGATCCAATTCAGAGTGTCAAAGGGAAGGTGGTTATTGATGCCTTCCGTTTGATTAACCCACAAACCATGATGCTTGGCCAAGAACCAAGACAGACAACGTCCAACCTTGGGCATCTTAACAAGCCATCCATTCAAGTGAGTGCTAAATTGTTTTTTCTTCTATACATGTTCTTTTGTGCATCAATACTATTACTAATTGTTGTTGTTTTTCAGGCATTGATCCATGGGCTGAACCGTCATTATTACTCTATAGCCATCAATTACAGGAAGAATGAACTTGAGGAGAAGATGCTCCTTAACCTTCACAAGAAGAAGTGGACCGATGGGCTAACACTAAGACGATTTGACACCCATTCCAAAACTAATGAGCAGACTGTTCAGGTAACAGGATATTTCATCAATAGTTTATAATTTTATAGCTTTAGCGTGCTTCCTTCTTTCTTTTGGTGTTAGCTTGCTAGATGTCTTACCAAAATAGAATATAAATGCTTGACAAAAACAAAACAAAAATCCACACACTGTCTGACTCAAAGTATTTACTTGGCTATCCAGATAAAATTTTCATTGTTATAACTTCTTGGGATTTATGTTTTTCTTCGGGCACATAAATAGCCTATTCTTCTAACCTTGACAAAGAGACCATGGTAACCCTATAAAAGATGATAAAAGTTGAGAACTTCCGATCCTTTACCAGCGAAGGCTAAATATGAACTTGTGTAATATTGCACATTTATATTGACTGATGAAATTCAGAAGAAAAAAAATTGCGCACCCTATTTTAACTCAATAACTACTGTTGACTGTATCTGAAGGGAATGTATATTTTACTGGTACTCTATGCTAGAATGTTTTTCGTTATGCAGTAGCCAGTGTAGACAATCCATCTCAACTTTATCTTTTGGTGCTCTCTTGTTAGTGGGATCTCGTATAGCATATTACACTTATATGCCTTCTGTATCACCAAGTTATAGCTCATATGTTGCTAGTTCCCACCATAGATGACAATCCACTTGAACTTCATATTTCTGTCACTTGAGTTACATTGCCATGCCCATGGTTTTGCTTACTTTCTGACAAGTCGGTTCCAAAATAATGCGTACTAAGAAGAACTTGGGCAAGCGACCTGAAATTCATTGTGCTATGTCTAACTACCATACATATGACCTGTTAGTTTACTCTTCCACTTTCCACGCTGACCATCAATGAGGGAACAAGTTGTAATGTATCTTGTTTTGGGTAATGCAGGAGATGCTAAGTCTGGCTGTCAAATACAACAAGGCAGTGCAGGAAGAAGATGAGTTGTCACCGGAAAAACTTGCTATTGCAAACGTGGGAAGACAAGACGCCAAGAAGCATTTGGAGGAACATGTCTCCAACTTGATGTCTTCAAACATAGTTCAGACCTTGGGCACAATGCTGGACACTGTTGTGTTTTAGATCATTCTGTTTACTACTGCTTTGCTATGCACCCTACTACCTTATTGTTCAAGTATGACAAATTGTTGAACTACTTCACGTTTAATATGATGTTTTGGGATCATGTTACTAGATTGAATACCTTGTTATTCATATATTTTGCCATTATTTGTCTAATTCCTACACGATCCCGTTGTTTCTCACTTTTATATTAGACTATCCACGGTGGAGGTCCAAAGAATCGTAGAAAGTGACGAAAAGAAGGATTTGTTGACGTTTCGGCTTCAATTTTCTCTTTCCTGACGATTCGACGTCTTCGGAGGCTGCAGAATCATCGACTGTCGAAGCCCTCTCATCCGATTCACTATTCTCTCTGTCTCTCTCCTCCCTCACGATTTTCTCACCTCCCTCAATGAATCTGCACATTACATGTATGTTTTTGGTCAGATTCGATCCTTTCAATCTGACTCTTCACTGCGGAATCTGTCGAATCCGACTTGGTTTAGACCCATAGATTTGACCTCAGGAATCGACATCCACTGTGGATAGCCTTAGTTTCCCAGAATGAATGTTCAGAAAAAACACTTGTATTATATCGCAAATTTTATTATTATGTTCGAACCAGGAGATTAATTTAATCAGTTGTCATAATGAAGATTAAAGAAGATAGCTAACCATGTGATCACTCTTTTGGGTTTTACCATTCCCTAAATCATGTAAATAGAACCCATGACCCTCCCTTTCCATTTTCGTAAACTCCGCTGCTCCCACCCGCTTTGACCCAACTCATCGTAGTAGACCCGACACCTTTCCGTCAACACATCTCTCCACTATCGGGTTGACTGGTGGATCGTCAATATCCGGCTTGTCCAGACGGATCCACCGACTTCCTCTCTTCCATACTTAAATGTTCTGACCTGACATGGCCCGATCCCCAGGAAAACTGGTGTACCAAACCCTCCCCTAGAATACCCAAGCTCAACTCGGATTCGGGTTGCCCGACCCTCAACCCCAGGTTGTGCACTATGTTGGCTCCAACGCTCTCTCTGGATAAGAATACTCTTCTGTAATCTACGTGATCGTTCAACCGGGCCTCATGCCCATCCCCACTGCTATGCAACGCAGCCCACTGGACCGAGGCCCAGAAATCGTCATACGCAGCGGGAATGGCCTGTTTTCCGGTAATCGGGGGCATTGAGTCTCATTGAGGTAGACATTATTGAAACTCGGAGGGTACTAATATACATTATAAACTATAAAGATTGTGTACGAAATCAAAACCAACTTGATCGAAGTGCAAGTCAAGAAAAAGAGAAATCCTTCTAAAATTAATGCGATAAAAAGAGGTATTATAAAAGTTTCATTTCATGATTAAAGAAAACAATAAGTATAATTGACCTTACACACTTATCACATGAAATTGTATTATTCAGGCTCCAGATAAACGATTTACTCGTAGGAGAAGGCGATGCTTCTTAATTATGGACATGAAGAAGCTTAACGGAGAGGAAAGACCAGAGACCATTAACATGAACAATTATTTATGATTTCTTAGTCTCAAATCAAAGTGATCAATAAGCATGTACTTGTATTATAAGATTCTTAGATCTTTCAAGAGATACGGTAATTAAATGAACTTGAGCATATATCATGAGGTAATAGAGAAAATGTGTTGGACTTGTCCTATTTTGTTTTTGTCGGTTAACCATGGGTTTCGATATCGGATACCCTTAGCGCTCGAAAGTTCTCACTTACCTATTATCTTGTGTCATTTGTGTCGGTTCTGACTATTTATTATTTTTTCTTATATTTGATTAATCTTAGTTAGAGTCTATGTAGTATTTAAAAATAATCTTTTGAAGTGTAGAAATTTCTAGGAGTTGTTTTAATTGTTTAGAATTATCGTCTTAACTTGACATAAATACATTTTATCTATGGATACATGTGAATCCTTAAATATTTAGATTTTTTGTACAAAATTCTAGAGAATAAATCTTATTTATCGAACATGTCTTGTTAAAAATTAATCACTATCATCCATTTTAGATTGGTGAATGTTATAAATAAATGCTAAAGTTCATTTGTTCAATATCATGTAGTATAACTATTCTATGGGTAAATTTACTTTTCTTCTTTCTTATTATATTATTTAATAAGAAAAAAAGACATCGATCAAATTCTGGTTTTAGACTCCAATAATCAATAGATCGACCATGTCAATGATTCTCCACAGAAGAAACGGATCATAATGGAACAACCTCTAATATTATTGAAGAAGGTCGATATGATTATAGAAGGTATGGCAAACCGGCTCACCCGTATTGCTGTAGATCACAAACATGCCCCCCCTAGTGTAGTGGGTGGTCATCCCCGAGCCATTATTTTTTAAATATCGACACAGTCCACATATATTTTTCAACACCGATATTTAAAAATTAGTGTGTTATTCGGGCGAGTAAGATGGGAATGCTAACTCTCATATCTGATTTTTTCTTTTCTTCACTTGTATGTTTTGTTTTTGTTATCGATAAAGTGTCGGTCAGCTAAGAAAAACCAATGAATTCAATGTTTAAGAGCAAAGTATGGATGAAATTAAATTAGAAATTGATGATATCGATCTGTATAATAATTTTAACACGTCTTATCAACTTAGTTAGTCGGTTTAATAAAAAATAATTAAAATAAAATAGAATCGAATAGTAAATAATTAATGCAACAAAGAAATGAAAACAAAATTCCATACAAATAAAAAAAAGAAATAGTAAAATATATATTTTCCAGCAAGAATTATCGGTGTTCTAACCTTTTTAGGGAGAAACAAGTGGGCCCAAACCAACAAAAAGCCCAGGCCCGTAACCCATAACCAAAGCTCATCGTATAAATAGGCCCATCCTCATCATTTCATTTCACTCCCTTTCCTTTCCATTTCTATAAGAACATTTCTCTTTCTCCGTTTCGATACACACACGACCCGTCGAGAGAGATGGAGAAGATGACCCTCCTGAGATCCCTATACCGTACAGCCCGGCTCCGATCCCACGGTTTCGCCTCCGTGAACCACCACCAGCTCCGCCACCTCTCCGCCCCGCGCAGCCTCTTCAATCCGTCGTCGCATTTCTCTCCGAATCGCCTCCTCTCTGGTGCTTGACTCATCTCTTTTCTCCTCACCTATGATTCGTATATGTCGAATCGCATTGATCTGGAATTGTTTAATTTCTCGTGTTGTTGGGTTATTGACGATTGTGCTGTAACTTTTATGCTATGATTGAGTGTGCATTTTTGTGAATTGAGCTACGATCGTCTTGTGGCTGTTCTAGTGAATTAATTGAGTTTTGATGTGTTTGATTCTATCTCATAGTCCCAGATCAGATGTGCATTGGGTATTTAATTATTTATGATTGATATGAGTGTATGCTTGATCCTTTACCTGGCTTTGAATTTCATTTTTTTTAATTTGGGATGATTGGAAAGAAGGACCTTGAGGTATTCGTTTTTTTTTTTGCAATTTGTAGCCCTCTACTTTGATGATGATAAAAAAGTGCCTTGAACTTGTATTTTTGTTGCACTTTGTAGCAAAATGACGATTTTACCCTTAAAATTAAAACTTAAAAATTAATGAGTAAAAAAGAAAAAGTCCAAAATGTCATATCCGTGGGTTTCTTTCTTTTTGTACCGTAAAAATAGCAAGAAATTTGAGAGATGTGAAATTTTGGGTTTTTTTGTTTTTTTACTTGAATTTTCAAGGGTAAAATCGTCATTCTGATATAAATTTATACAAAGTGTCAAAGTGCAACAAAAAACAAGTTCGGGGAACGTTTTTACAATTAACGAAGAAGAGGGCTATAAATTGCAAAAAGTGAATACCTCAGGGTCCTTTTTTGCTTTATTTTTTTTAGCAATATGTGCTTTCAGTACTCTGCAGCAGTTGTTATCGAACTCCTTGTTATGAGAATAATCAGTTTGATAGTTTCTTAACCACTCCGTGCTTCCAATCTTTAGAGGGAGTGATCTTTTCTTGAGTGCATGTCTATGCCACATATATGTTGTGTATCTGAGTTTATGCGTTGATCTTCAATTCTTGCATCATATGAACCTAGCGTATGTTTTTTTTTTTAATGTTAGGCAACCTGTTTATTACAGATATTCGGGTTAAGCATTATTGTGCTCTTGCATTTACACAATGCAGCAGAATCTTTGCAAGCCTTTATCATGTTAGGGAGCTTTCACTACACTTCTAACCTCTTGAATTCTAAAAGTTGTTTTTGTTTTGATAGTTCCAATCAGAATAAATAACCTGATCCAACTATTTAGGAAACAAGCTTGCTGTAGGCTATAACTATATTTGTGGTATTCAAAGTTTTGAGCATACATCCTCTGTCTGTAATGAGCGAGATCTTTCTTATACAGAAGACTTATCTAAATAAAATGAAACCTTGTAAACTCTTTGCTATTGCTTTTTTTTTTCTTTCACAAAGCAAATGCATAGTTAATGCTCTTGCTTGATCCTTGGAGTGTTATGAAGTTTACTCATTTTATCTGAGTAAGATATTGTTTTGTGTGGTGTATTCATTCATCAACACGCACCTGCTTCTCATCTTGAGCATGTTTAACAGCACTGCTACTGGAGAGTGCTTAATTATATTGACGCTAAGTAATTTTACATGTTTCATCATATTGTAGTTTTGTAAAAATTCTTAACTTGTTTTCATGCTTTAAACCAAATAGATTGCAAGTCTCCTTTTGCTATGGGCATAGGGAAAATGCATACTTCCGGTGCTGATGTAACTCACCTGCCTGCCATAAAAGATGAAGAAATTCACGGTGCGTTCAAAGAGTTGATGGCTATAGATTGGGATGAGCTCCCTAGTTCTGTCGTCGATGATGCAAAAAAGGCCTTGTCTAAAAGTACTGATGACAAAGCTGGCCAGGAGAGCTTGAAAAATCTTTTCTGTGCAGCAGAAGCAGTTGAGGAATTTGGTGGGATTCTTATGTCACTGAAATCGGAACTTGATGATAGCATTGGGTTGAGTGGCGAGGTACCACAACTTGTATGAATTAAGGTAATATTTTTCTTCACCGCTCTTTGGTTCTTATAGTTTGATGGTTTTAATTGATTTTGTAGAATGTGAAGGTCTTGCCTGAAGATTTTGTGAATGCACTTCGTGCTGCTTACCAGCGGTATTCTAGTTATTTGGATGCATTTGGACCTGCTGAGACCTATTTGCGGAAAAAAGTTGAGTCCGAGTTGGGATCAAAGATGATCTTCTTGAAGATGAGGTGTAGTGGCCTTGGTGCAGAGTGGGGAAAGGTACACATTTTTGCTCTATTTCTAGTCCTTGCAGCATGTTCAAACCCCCAAAATTAATTGTTTTGTTCTTTCAACAGAGATACAAATGATTTGTGTTCTTCATATGATATATTATTGACTCATGCTAGGGTTAGAATAGTCTAAATTATATTCTGTGGGAAACAAGAGCAGATAGAAAGCTTTGTAGCTTTTCACTGTGCACGCACCTCAGTTTGGTGTGTGGTAACTGATAACAAGGTTTATGCATGCCTTGGGAAATATTTCGTGAAACCGTTAATATTGTAGCCATATATGCTTCTAGGTAGAAGAAAGAGAAATTGATTATCATTTATCATTAGAAAAAGAATAAACAGAAGTCAAAGTTCATGTTTAGTTTTGCACATGGTTCATTGTGTACTCTTGGTTCATGCATATTTGATGGGTGCAATAACATTCAGTTCATTCAGACCTATATTGAACTATGAGTTAGCTCGACTGATTTGGCAAGCTTTTGATACTTTATCGGCTCTCTTATGTGGGGCATGGACAATGGATCATTTTTGAGGCATCTCTTGTGGTGCTTGGTATTATTGATTATACTTTTGCACTCAATACTAATGTATAAACTATGTGAATATAAAGCAGAACTCTTTATTTACTAGCTCTCCTGCAATTTTTGCCATAGCTGCTTAATCTCTCTGAAATTATATGGTTTTTGCAGGTTACAGTTCTGGGAACTTCTGGACTTTCCGGATCATACGTGGAACAACGATCATAATCTAGAAAAGGTTGCATGAAATCTCGAGTTTCTTGTGTTTGAATCACGCCATTCGATGCATGGAGACAGGCACAATAAGAAAACTTTCTTCTGTGGCACGGAGAATAAGTTTCCTCTGTTTTGGTTTAGTTTTCATATGTTCTCCCGTATAGCATAACCAATGTAAGTTTTCAGCTAATAATCGCCTGTGAATTGAGGCTCTGTTTTTTGATCGGAAATTAAGTAATATTATGACAAAAGTTTATAAGAGAAGACCTCATTTCTAATTTGATGATAAAGTTATATGCTGCCTTTTCTGAACTGAGATTTATAAATTGAAGATGATGTACATTGTAAATGACATTGGGAATTCAATAAAATTTTATACTTAAAACAATTATTTACTGTTGGTACTGAAACTCATCGATCTTGATATGTATTTCATCGATCTCGATATATATTTTAGTACTACTTTTCGAGTAACATTTGCATATAAGATGATAATTGGTCTGAAATAGAAGGTGCCTTTTAGTCTTTCGAAGTTCAAGTTTTGGTCACTAAATTTAAAGTGGTCTCTTGCCTCTATGCCAGGACCAAGATTCAGCTGGTGATTTGGGCAAAGGTGGTAGCAGCAATGCCTTCCTGCAGAGGCCGAAAGGCCACCCCTCGCAGTGACACAGCTCTCTCAGTATCGACAGCCTCGGTGAGAAGTCCATAAACTCGAGACCTTGGAGCTGTTTAATATCGATTCCATTCAAGCTGGAGCAGACCGAAAACTTTGTCTTGACCGAGAAAAACGCTTCCCTACTAGCGCTCGAGGATCGAGTGAAACAGCTCTTGACGGATAAGAACTCATCGCTTTCTTCTTCCTTGCCAGCATCTCCCAAGACCCACGAGAAGCTGTCAGTAACAAGAAGGCCTGACTTGCGGCCAAGCTTCTCCATTGCTCGACTACGAATCTCCGAAACAACAACCTGAGAAGAAAGACAACCTAAGCAGAACAATCAAGAAAACCATAGAAAAAGGGTGAAGGATGGATAAATTACTTCGAGTTCATCGTCGAAGTCAGTTTCCATAGAGTCCTCCTCGAGGCTTGAAGTGGAGAGGCGTGCGCCGCAAGTATGGCAGCTCGAAAATGCATCCAAGAGGGCTGCACCTGTGGATTTGCATCTCTTAGGAGAAGATTTTGGTGGGTCTTGAAGATAGAACATGCCCATGTTATTGCTGTGGACTATAGGTACATGAATATGTATATGTATATATAAACCACAGAGCAAATTTGTTTCTTAGAGTTGTGTGTGTTCAAGTAAGAAACTGAAGTTGCTTTGCTGATAGTGGCCTTGCACCTTATGGAAAAACAAGGGCTTGTTCCTTATCCTTTGGGGTAAAGACAAAGTTAAGAGCCCCCAATGACATTTTAACCAATGATCCTCATTCTCTACTTCACTTTCAAATCTTCATTACCAAAACACAAAAATCTTTGGTTTCTTTCCTAAGATTGTAAGAAAGTCTTTGTTTTCTAGTTGGGGAATGTTTAGGAATCGTTAATTTTTGGGTTAATTGCGAAAAACTACATTATGTATTGTCCACCTGCGAAAAACTACATTATGTATTGTTCACGCTTTGAACTACCTTTATGTGTTGTCCACGTGCGAAAAAATACATTATGTATTGTCCACGCCTTGAACTACCTTTATGTATTGTCCACGTGCAAAAAACTACATTATGTATTGTCCACTTCCTTAGTTTTAACGGAATATTCCAAATTTTGTAAGTAAACGGTGTGGTCAAAAGATAGTGCAATTTAAAAGCTGGACAATACATAATGTAGTTTTTAGCAATTAACCCTGAATTTTTTATGCAAAAAAACACTACACAAAGAGGTATCATTTCCAAATCGAAACTTGGATTCCAAGTCATGATTAAAGAACAAGGACATGGTACCAAACTGCAATTTGACAGAAAAAGGATCAAAACAATGACAAACACTTAACACTAAAGCCATAAGTGAATAGAGAAAAGAAGAACGTGACGATTATGCCCTTAGATTATCGACAGTTCTAACCTGGTTTCTTCATGCTGTCCAGAGATGAGAACTCTTGGGAAGACCTGTACTTGTTGATCGAAAAAGGACCTGTAATATGCTCGCTACTTCACAAAAACTTCCATATCTGCACAGAGACACATAAATTATTCTATGGATCTTGTAATAAGAATCGAGAGCTTTGCCCATATTAAATGGACTTCAGTTTCACCTCTTCAATGCTTGGCTCTCACTCAATGTGGCTGTTATGCCAAGGTTTGTAACAGAAATGGAAATTTCAGAACAATAACACTTGCTTACTAGATATATATATAACTGATGGCTATATGAGGATTGACGACTCTGGCAACACAAGAACAATGGGGTAGAAAGTAGGGTTAATTGCTAAAAACTACCCTATGTATTGTCCACGCTTTTAAACTGCACTATTTTCTGACCACGGTCGTTTACTTACAAAATTTGGAATATTCTGTTTTTGGAATGCTCCGTTAAAATTAGGGACGTGGACAAGACATAATGTAGTTTTTTGCAAGTGGACAATACATAATGTAATTTTTTAACAATTAACCCTAGAAAGTAATTATTCTAAATCTTTCAGAGTTTGAACTCTCTTAATTGAATTGCTTGAAAGGCTTGGTATGAATCGTACTACATAATACATATATACACGGGTACTATACAGTATACATCGATAAAAGGAAACTACTAATAACCCCCAAAAGTCAGCAATGTACAATGGCAAAGGAGTGAATCAAGGTAATGAAATCACGAATAGTGCAAAATCTGTGACAAAGTTCAAAATTTCGATATACCTACCATAGCCATTTCATTTGTGTTATTAAAATAAATCATGGGTTGATTGCCAAAAGTTACCTTATGTATTGGTCAGATCAGAAAACTACCCTAAGTTATGGTAACTAACTGGACAGAACTTAGGCCATATTTTCGACACTTTTACCTTATTGTTCAATTCCTAAGGCATGTAAATGATCCGTGACCAAAAGATAGTGTATCTTATTGGTCAGTTTTAACCTTAGGGTAGTTTTCCGCACGTGACCAATACATTGATATTTAATATATATGATATTTGGATCTTCTTCACATTCTGTTATGTACTCCATAACTATTATACCGATCTTAGCATCCAGTTAGGGTGAAATAATATAGAATAATATAGAAACAGACAGGATTTTCGGGTATATTCCACAAGTGAAACTCATGTATTCAAATTAAGCGTCATGTAATAGGTATAATAGAATAGAAATGAGTATGTTCCGTTGATGGTAAAAACAAAACAAAAAAACCGGTAAAATTCGTGCAAGACATACATGTTACAAAGTCAGTACCTTATGTAATGCAAAATTAATATTTATTATTTATTATTTATTCATGTACTACATACATATTCGGTATGTATATGCATGCAACCAACTGTGCATGGCATGACCCAAGAATTTCTAGTGAATCCTGAATTTCTATATATAACTATGTTCAGATTTAATAATCATGTATGCATTTCAGATTTTGCATGCTTAATAGGCAACTATCAGAAAAATCGAAGTATATACCTTATTTTGCGCGAACAGAATCGCATATACTTCTCCCTTCTCGGTTCAAATGTCTTGGCGATCCAATCTTTATATGCAGAATGCAAACTTCAGGTCCAACTGTCACCATAATTAGTTTCCATCTCTTTCCAAACACGGAAAATCAGCATGCTAGGTACATTGTCAATGGGTCGGGGACGGTCTAAATAAAACAAGGAGTCTTAGAGTAGGTTCCAATTACCATCAGCCCATTGATACCAAAATATCACTTCTATTCAGGATTTTTCCAAATCCAATTTAAATTATCACCAAATAAAGCTTTGGTTTTCGATTACAGCCCATAGTAATGTGAACCAAACGGCGTTTCAGAATCCCATCGCCGGTTCTATATATAGCACTGGCTTTTCAGGGAAAGAGCAGAAACAAACCTTCTATTTTTCCTTACTATTTGTTTTCTTTCGGCGTGATCATGACCAGAACGAAGGTCAAGCTTGCATTCATCAGCAACGACTCTGCAAGAAAGGCGACTTTCAAGAAGAGGAAGAAGGGCCTCCTCAAGAAGGTCCACGAACTCAGCACCCTATGTGGAATTGAAGCGTGTGCCATCATCTACGGCCCCAATGACAATCAGCCTGAAGTCTGGCCTTCCCCTCACGCGGTTCACCGCGTCATAGCAAAGTTCGAAAGGATGCCTGAAATGGAACAGAACAAGAAGATGTTGAATCAAGAGACGTTCCTCAAGCAGAGGCTGCTGAAACTGAACGAGCAGCTCTACAAGCAGCTTAGGGAGAACAGGGAGAAGGAGGTCACTCAGTTCATGTTCCACTCCCTGATGGGGAAAACGCTTGACGGGCTCAACCTGGTGGATCTGAACGATCTTGGATGGGTCATTGAGCAGTACAAGAAAGAGATCCAGCTCAAGCTTGAAAGGATCGACAATGTGGGTCTTAGCCATACACCCGTGCCATTGACTGTGGTACCGGAAAATGCAGCACCAGGGGTAGAGATTGTTCCTGCACAAGACATGGATTTGCAGAGGACGTCATGGTTCAGGGAGGTAATGAACCCGCATCAGATGGGAGGATTTGCTGGAAAGGAGACTATGGCTCCTTTCGGGGGCAATAGCTTCGCCTCTCCTTGGCTCAACGCCCCTTTCCCTTGATCAGCAGCGGCAGATATAAAACGGTGTTTGATGTAGTGTGTCCACCGGATCCTAGTGATTCAGGTTAGAATAACACAGCCAGAGAGATAATGTAGGCTTTGACTTTCTTATTTCCCCCCATTCCTGAATCACATGTAGACACTATCTCAACAATGTTATATCTTTCTTGCAATATAAGTTTCACATCGAATAAATTAAAAGCATATTAGTACGCATAACAGAAACACATAATTGCCAAAACCTACCCTAAAGTATTGTCCACGGCTGAAAAAAGTCTTATCTTTTGTCCACGCTTTTAAGGTGCACAAAGTATTGTCCGCCGCCGTGTGTGAGAAAAATGTAATTGCCCACAAATCTACTGTAAAATGACGAGTGTTATCCGTTGTTTCCCACAAAACGACAATGGACAATACTTTGTACACCTTAAAATCGTGGACAAAAGATAAGGTATTTTTTTGGCCGTGTACAATACTTTATAGGGTAGGCTTTGGCAATTAACCCTAAATATTATAACTATTAGGTTCACCTTTTAGTTATGGTACCTGCCTGGTTATGTGCAGCTCAATTTAAAAATAAAAAATCGTATTTGGGACTGAGCATTCGTCACGAGGCATATTTGTTATATCCTCCTGTGAGTTCCGGCCTATATGTAAATGTGTTGTTATCAGAAATATAAACTCTCATATCGAGTAAAACAGCAAGAAGAAGAAAAACGACTACATATAGAGGAATCAGACAAGCTCAACTATAAGGTAGTCGTTTGTCCACGCTTTTAAGGTGCACAAAGTAGTTTTTCATGTCGACGTCCATAATTTTAATAGAATATTCCAAATTTTGTAAGTAAACGAGCGTGGTCAAAAGATAGTGTAGTTTAAAAGCGTGGACAATACATAATGTAGTTTTTAGCAATTAACCCTTAAATGAACCTTTAACTGATATGAAAATGAAAACGACTGATCGTGATCTAGGTTATATCACCATTAAGACAAAAACCAGTTAATACAACTGTAACTATCACACTAAATGTAAAGGGAGATTGGGAATCATCTATCAGTTATTATAACTATTAAGTGCGACTACCACAACCGTATAAACTAGAATGATACTTGTCATAAATATGAGCATGACATCACATCGGAAAAACTAGGAACTATGTCAAAAATAGTATCACGTTACCAGATGTTGAAATGATCACCGTACCTTTTTTAGTACCAAAACGATCAACTAATGCATAATTGGAAGATTTCAGCAAACCCGTGACCTGGAATATAGATACAGAAACATGTTATGAATATAACTCCATATATGTTTAGTCCTTGGCAATTAGGCTCAAGTTACTATATGTAAATTGTTCCATAAATGAAATGATTAAACATTAGCAAGCATACACGATAATTTTCAGAAAGATACAAAGAAGAAACGCCGAGAAAACGATAAGAAAAGTCGGTAATTGCTTATAGCAGGAAGTCTGATTCAACAAAGGAATAATCTTGTCGGTAATTATGATTCAGCCTTAGAATGTTTGGTATATTCATTACAGGACCGACTCGTTTATACAAAAGCCAGTAACTGCCTCTCAAGTCCCTAATGCTGCGTGATATCATTCCTTGCAACTAAGAAAAGTCGGTACAATGCAACGATTTACATGTTTCGTATTGAACGATGGTGTTATTCACACAATAGCAGTATCATCTAAACATAGCATGACTGGGTTAATAAGTTCGGATGTATAACTAGATATGTAAAAATTATCAAAGATATTAAACCTATTTACCGAAGAGTACCTCAATTACTTAAAACAGAAAATTAAGGAGTTATTTTCCTAATTACATCTCCCCTTCCTTAAATTTGAATCTTGTGAAAAGGTTCAATTCACCAAAAGATTACTTCAGATCCGTAATTAATTAGGTTTCCATGCCTGCAGTGCCTCTGACCAATCACAGCCGAGTCTACACTTCAATGTACATTCACAGACAGTAAGATTTACACTTCATAGTCAGACTCGGAATAACCCGTGCACACAGAATTCCAATGCTACCAACACACATTAGCTGTCTCGATTAAATTGCTGCTAAAACGTTACCCCAGCCACATAGAAAGCGTGACATAATTCTCAACTAATGATGGTGTCCAGATTCATGCCCCCTAGAGTGCTCCTCATAAAGATCCCCGACCAGGACATGAGTGAGCACAAGTTTCAGAAAAGAGTTGTGGGTTCTTTACTATTGTATATATACCATCGGATGTTTAGGGAAAGAACACAGCAAAGCTTCGAGAGTCCTAATTACATCAATTGTTTTCTCACTCGAGTACCCATGTCCGCAACGAGAAAGAAAGTGAAGCTAGCTTTCATCTGCAACGCTGCAGCAAGGAAGGCTTCGTTGAAGAAAAGAACCAAGGGGCTGCTAACGAAGGTAAAAGAGTTGAGCACCCTTTGCGGGGTTGAGGCATGCATGATCATGTACAGACCAGACGAGTTACAGCCAAGAGTTTGGGCTTCCCCTCCCGGGATCCACAGTATCCTTGCACTGTTCCAGAGTATGTCAGAGGCGAGCCAGAGCAGGCATATGATGAACCAAGAAGCTTTCCTCAAAGCAAGGTTGTCTAAAATAGAAAACCAGCTGGAGAAACAGTGGGAGGACACTCGAGAAAAGGAGTTGACCAGGCTGATGTTCTCGACCTTGACTGGCAAAAGGTTGGAGACCTTGAGCCTCGAGGACTTGGAAGCTCTTGGGGATTTCGTCAGCAAGTACTTGCTGGATATCAAGCACAAGACTGAAAGGCTTAACAACCAAACTAAAGGCTTCACCCCAGAGCCAGTGACGGGGAATGGGATATCAATGAATCTTCCGAGGAGGGAAGAGATTGTTCAAGCACAACAGGCGCCTACCTTTGAGATTAACATGGATATGGAGACGATGAACCCTCCAGAGCAAATGGGATACAATGAAGAGGAGGCTATGCCTTCAATCGGAGGAAATAACTCCAGCCCTATCTGGTTCGATGATTTTTTCTATTAACCACTAAGATTGAACCAACCCATTTAGTAGCTAAGTTGACAAGTTTTTTTTTTTTTATTAATAAGAACAAAATCATAGTTCATGGCCTTCATATAGGTGTTCTATATGGCACATGCTTTAATTTTAAATCCGGATGTGTAATCCTTAGCTTTAAATCTTTTTCTCTAAACCCCCGAACCAACACATTTAGTGGCAGTGTTTATCGGTTTTCTTCATTCGTTCTTCACGGACACTATACAGCAGTTCTCTATGCAAAAAAATGTTTCACCGTTTATTCATGAAAATTCTGGATAATTTGTGTGTGCAGTGTGCACATGCAACACCAAACTTTGAGAGAAACTATTTTGAAGCAATACTTACAAAATGACCGATAAGTTGTCAGTAATATAACCAAATAGAAAATCAAATATTCCACGTATAGACGTTTCAGCTCAAGAAATGTCCACCATATGACTACTGAATGAAGAGATGCGTAGGTCTCGCTGAAACTGTGTTAGTTAAACGATGATCAACCAACCATACTTGAATCAGAATACAGAATAACAGGTAATCTGATTTCAGATGCTACCGTGACCCAAAAATAAGTACTTCAACGATAATGTTCCATAATATCATCGTTGCCATGTTAAATTCATATTTTCATGTTGCATTCATCATTAGAAAAGCGAGAGATAAGGTAAAGCACGTGAACATTTCAAATTTTGCATAAGAATTTTCAACTCCGAGTTTGAAGGATGAAATATAAAAGCTCTGCAAAACAAGTAAATAAGCGATATGCATGGCATAGGCGTAAAGGGGTGCATTTATTGCTGATACATACCGAATCGACACAAAGGAGGCATGCATAGTTTTGAATTGGAGATTCTCTTGACTGAATTAAGCAATAAGACTCAAAAGGGTACTCTAAATGCATTTCAATTCCTACCCAAGATCGCTATTTCATGGCTTACTCGTTACCATCACAAAAGGGTACCCTAAATTAAGACTTTTACATTGACCCCAAAGGGTACCCTAAAAAACATGGATCACTATTCTGGGTCAATCATCAATGCTGCCAAATTCAGAACTAAACAAAGTCAAACCATATATCAAAATCAACATATATGACAAAAAATTAACTTTACCAAAAGATTAAGAACAAGCAGCATAAAGTTAACTCCTTGAAATTGACCCACCATACACAATGTGCTACTTGTTCAATATAGTTTTCCAGAAATAGCAAAGGTGTCGAGAAAAAGAAACCCTAACCTGCTCAGCTTCCGGTGGCCATGGAAGATTGAACAAAGGCCCTCAATCAGTGAGTATGGGAGGTGATTATTGCTTAAGGTCCTCAAACTATATTGTAATTCGCGGTCTCACTTTTTCTTGAGGTTACGGGTTCGAATCTTAGTGGATACATTTATTTGAAAACATGTGTAGGTGATGGATTAGACTAGACTGAAACGTTCCACGTAGCCCATTGGAGTGTTGGTTTGATGGTGATTGGTTTCGAGGAAAGGAGCGGTTTTCACTCGCATCGTGGTTCTTCATGTTTTGTTCGGCTAGATTTACTTGTTATTGTTTCTATATGATTGTCGTAAGCAACTTCGTTTTTATTGTTTTTTGTTTTACAGAACGACTTCATTTTGAGTTTTCGATCGATTGCCTCATTGCACTTATCTCTCTTATGTTGAATAATACAATCGCTTGGTTCTTTTATGAAACGCGGGATTGGACGCATTGTGCAACACGACTTGATTGTCACATATTGATGTTATTGGAGTATCCTTTATAAGTCTGAGTTCTTGAAGTTGTTTCACCCATATGAGTTCACATGTTGCCAAGGCTATGACTTTATTCAGCGTTTGCACTAGATCTAACTACAACAGTCTCTTTTTTACTTTTCAAAGAGATCAAATTTCCGCCCATCATGTCTATCTGAAGGCGAATCTGCATCCCAATATGTAATTAACTCTGCATTTCCTCTATCCTCATACAAGAATCCATGTCCTGGAGTTCCCTTAATATACCTCAAGATATGCATTATTGTGTCTCAATGGCTATTACACGGGGATTGTCTAAACTGGCCGACCACACTAATAGCGAATGAAATATCTGGTCGAGTAACAGTAAGGTAATTAAGTTTCCCAACGGGTCTGCGATATCTTCCAGAATCATCTAGAGGCCCCCTTATCCTGGAAGAAGTTTGGATTTCGGATCCATAGGAGTATCACAAGGTCGACAACCAAGCATTTTTGTCTCTTCAAGAATATCAAGAACGTATTTTCGTTGAGAAATGACTATAGCGTTGCTAGCCCGGAAAACCTCTATGCCAAGGAAATATTTGAGTAGACTCGAGTTTTTAGATTGAAAATACTGAAAGGGATGGTTTTTCAATTTATGAATTCCTTCTTCTTCGTCTCCTGTAAAACTATATCATCAACATAAACAACAACATAGATATTATTGTCATGTGACGAGTGATGATAGAAAACAAAATGATCAACCTTCAGATGGTTTTCCTTGCTTACGGATCCCTTTAAGCCCTAGATTTGCACCTACAAATCGGGAAGAGGACCTGCTGCAACTCTGTGATGGCCTTTCGGTCATCATCGTCGGGCAAGCTCCAGGATTGCTTCTTGCGTCATCATCGGACCAACGAGGAAGATGCTTCGCCGAGGTTTGCTTTACATTCCCCTTCTTTGTCCTATTCGAGTTTGAGTTTCTCCGGCGAATAGAATACAAGTAGCTCATTTGACAAGTAAAAGAACAAACAAGGCCCCCAAAGACGAAAATACTTCTTAGAATCTCATTGAAACCAGAACAAACTACTGAGTAAAAAAACTGTGGCAAAATTAAATTGTCAATCACAAGTAGCTCCTGCAGGCACCTCAATATAACCATCGATTAGTAAACGAACTTTAAGAGAACAGGAACCACAGGGGAGAACAATCGATTCCGGGACAGCGCCCGGAGTTTTTACCGCAATGCCCTCGCCACTGCTCATAAACCGATAGCCCAACTCCTCCAACTCCAAGGAATCAATGCAAAAGTGATCACCACATGTGCATTGGTAAGATAACTCCAAGACTGTTACCTCTCCACCTACATCTTCGACCATCATATCCCCTAAGCCGACATCTTCAGCAACTGCTGTGTCCTGTCTCGAAGCCCGTAGTTCATTATCATACTCAGCTCGTGACCCGGAATTGCTTAGGATTTCCCAAGCCTTTTGTACCTTCAAAAACCTATCTCCTAACTCATTGTCAGAACTTGATAAGCCCATGTCTCGTAATTTATCGGGATGGACACTGAGGATGGCAGCTCGGTAGCTTGTGCGGATATCTTCATAGCTTGCATCTTCTTCCACGGATAAAATGTCATAGTGACTTTCCTGAACGGAGTTCTTGCCAAGGAGCATGGTTACGAGCTTTATGTTATAAGACTGGTTCACTGCAAAAGCAAAACAAAGAAATGAATAAAACGCTTTTAACTGTAAGCAAGAGCATTTGTTAGGTTTCACGATAATGGAAACTAGCAAAGTTCTGCACTACACCCGGGAAAGTGTCCATTTTCTTTGTTTGGTCACAATATTTTCACCGCAAAGGAAAATCCCGCGGGGTTAAGAATTCGGACAATATATCCAAATCCCCCCGATAGCTCCAACAAAGAAAGTAAATAGGACCAATACAACAATAGGGAATAACATAGTATTCTTAGTGCCAAAATGAGTAAAAAAGCGGAGCATGTTCCTTACGCTACTATCAAGTCGATATGTTCTCTTACAGAAAAACGGAACCCTTTCCTTATTATTCATCGTTGACGAAGTTTTAGTGTCCTGAAAAGTAACATATACTTTCAAGAGAGCAAGCTAATCGTCTTCAACGGATGCCAACCAAACATTGGAAAGTATATCAGTTTTACGGAACAAGTTATCTGCCGCATTTATCTATTTTGGAAAGGCAATAAAAATAAAGGGGGTTAATCGTCAAAACCTACCCTAACGTATTGTTCACATTCCCAAAAAGACCTTATCTTTTGTCCACGCTTTTAAAGTGCACAAAATATTATCCACCGTCGTCCGTTGGAAAAAAAGATTACAGCTTTGGCTTATTATTTCTGATAACACTCGTCATTTTGCAGCATATTTGCGGACAATTCATAATGCAGTCAATTGATTTTTGGGCTAACACCTAACTTTCCCAACCGATCAGCACAAACAATACCAGATCTGCAACACCCAATTTTGTAATCAATAGCTCAGTTTTGCTTTTGAAGGGTAATTTTTATATGAATTCGAATGCTTTGTAAAACAAGCTTTCGTTATTTATTGAAGCCATCCGCAACCACACTAGGTTTTATCGACAGAAAGGGGAAAAAGAAAACATAAGAAGCCGAGATTTGAGGAAATTGAAAACATACCTAAATGGAGATTATACCTAGAAGAAGCCCTC